>JAKCPI010004565.1:0-14706 GCA_023213315.1 Euborellia annulipes | reverse complement strand
GCTTGATGATTTGTCAATTTCTTCAATGACATTGTTATAGAGGTAGAGACAAAAGGACAAGATGAGGACCATAAAAAAAAAACAAGCTTAAAATTTTAATTTCCTACTTATATTGTATCTAATTTAAAATCACAATAGATTAATCCTTTTGAACATTAAGATCCTTCAGGCTGATTGGTCGATTAATCTTGTCCTAGATAGCCATTTAGACAATTCTCTAAATGAGTTCCAATTCTTTATCTGTTTGCCCTTTGGGCCTGTGTCAGCATATCCCTCTTCTTCCGAGATACACAGGCAGCCATCAAGGGTCAAAATCCAAATGCGAGTTTCGGCGAGGTATCCAAGATTGTTGCTTCTATGTGGGACGCTCTTGAGGCCGAGCACAAAAACGTAAGTCAACTTTTGCATTATTATTACTCCCAATTTTCTTTTAACCGATAAAAAATATTTCTACCTTGTAAAAACAGAATTGGGTGTATATTTATTTAATTCGATTTGGTGTTAGATTTAATTTTATCAAGTTAAACGATATTATATTTATTTTCGAAATGTTTACGTTTTTCTTCTAATATAAATCACTAATTAATTAAAGCTTATTGTGTCTAGATTTATTATTTTGAATAAGAAATATTCAATAACTTAACAAGTTAGAGGTTTAATTCACATATTTCATGCCTTGACTTTCGAATCCAAACCAGGGATCTATAAAAATAATAGATTGAAATTACAAATTATCAGAGAAATAAATCCAAGCTCGTTCGTATTTTTTGAGTATTAAGAAAAAGTCGTGATATTTGTTCCCTCAATCCGTTCAATATCCATTTAAGGACTATCCTTTCAGACCCAGTTGTCGCAAGGCCGGTTGTTTTAACTCGCAAACTTATCCGACAGATAGCAAATTATCGATATAGTAAACAAAAACACACTTCACCAGCAAGCTAAAAAAAATTAGTTGTATTAGAGTGAGGTGGATAGCTGAGTAGATATTGTAGCAAGGGAGAAAGAAAAGAGCGATTGCAGCAACGTTTATTTCGTTTATTAGTCACTTCAAACCGACGTTTCGGTCAGATTTGCAACCATCCTCTGGGGTGAAGTGTGTCAATAAAACTCCTCAAAAAGTCGTATGGCGCAATTGTGTAAAATATTGTGTAAATATTTATTTATTTAATAAGGCGAGTCAACGTTAGATTCCTTATTAAATGGTAATAAATATTTTACACAATTGCGCCATTCGACTTTTTGAGGAGTTTTATTAACACACTTCACCCCTGAGGATGGTCGCAAATCTGACCGAAACGTTGGCTTGAAGTGACTAATAAACGAAATGAACGTAGCTGCAATCCCTCTTTTCTTTCTTCCTTACTATATCATATAATTAGCTATCTGAAGTTCAAGGAAAGTTTTGTGAAATTAGCAACTTAATAAGGCATCATTTTTAAAAATTATTTTAAATAAAAATTAAAATAAATACACTATTGAAAATTAAAACAATTAACTGAAACTTCTAATTAATTTTTTAACAAAAATTTAAAAATTTCTAAAAAATAAAATTAATAAAAAGCATGTTTAGCCAGGTGAAAAAAGCTTGTGTTTCTAATTTCACCTCTTAGTTAATCCTTATACCGATCTTAGTTAACAAACTAGGATCTGGGTTCTTAATTAATCATATGATTAGTTTAACTATAATTGAAAAAACTCGAAATTAGTAGTCGAATAGCTTACCCGAGGTATAGCTAGTTTACCATATCTCAAGTCAGTTGCCCTAATAAAATCAGTAAAGCTACCTGACTGGGAATGTCTGTTAAAAAAGAAAAAAAAATCGGTTAATTTTCCTAGCCCTATTTTATTATATACCATATTCCACATAACATAAAAATATTTTATAATTATGAGGTCAAAAACGTGATGAGAATAAACAAAATCTCCACTCGCATTATATTCCACCCTCGAATGCCTTCACTTATAATGACAGTTAAAAATCACATAATACATCATAAAAATGATATTTTTTTAATGGAATTCTTTGATTACAACAATAACAAAAACACTCTTTTAAATTGATTTCTATTGGCTTTTTTTTCTCTTCTATCTTTTCCGGCTCATATTTCTAATAAAAAGTATATTTCTTCCAAGTAAATATAATTAATATCTTTTCTCCCTTTTTCTTCTTTGACAAAGGGAACGATTACTCTCCCCCCCCCCCCTCGTTCTCTCAACTTTGTATCGACTTGGTTATAACTTATGACTGTGTATGTCGGATAATCGATTTCCCATTAAGTTTAATCACACTGCATGACGTAATTAATCGAACCGCAATTATTATTCTCCCTTCTTTTTTTTTTAAGAATTTGTCTTAAATGAGGCATTAAAAATATTTTTTTTTCTTATATTTATTTTAAAAATATAAATAAAAATAATGATAAATGATATAGATAAATGGTTAGTTTGTTATTACAAATAAATTTTTTATAAAAAGAAATCAAATGTGTCCCACCAAAAGTTGATATTATGCCACTAGGAAAGTTGAAGCAGGTCATTCAGAAAGTTGTAGGCTGACACATATTGTTAAAAGCAAAAATATAAGGTTGTAGAAAGCGTCCTTTATGTGAACATACCATTAATTCCATTTCTAGGAAACACGTCTCTTTATTCAGTTGATTGAACTAACGTATTTGAAGTAGATACGTAGGGCTTATAGCTGGTAGTTCAATCAGGATAATTAAACAGGAGAAGAAAAATCAGCAGCTAGTTGCATTTCATTTTTTTATTCCCATCACGTTGACATTTCGATCCCGGTTGGGATCATCCTTAGACACGTTGACGTTTCGATCCCGGTTGGGATCATCCTTAGAACAGATTGATTGTTCTAAGATCTGTTGTCGGTTGGGATCATCCTTAGACACGTTGACGTTTCGATCCCGGTTGGGATCATCCTTAGAACAGATTGTTCTAAGATCTGTTGTCGGTTGGGATCATCCTTAGACACGTTGACGTTTCGATCCCGGTTGGGATCATCCTTAGAACAGATTGATCTAAGATATGTTGTCGGTTGGGATCATCCTTAGACACGTTGACGTTTCGATCCCGGTTGGGATCATCCTTAGAATAGATATTAACACCCATCTGTTGTCGGTTGGGATCATCCTTAGACACGTTGACGTTTCGATCCCGGTTGGGATCATCCTTAGAACAGATATAACACCCATCTGTTGTCGGTTGGGATCATCCTTAGACACGTTGACGTTTCGATCCCGGTTGGGATCATCCTCAGAACAGATATAACACCCATCTGTTGTAGCTGTTGATTTTTTTTTCTCCTGTTTACTTATCCTAAACTAACCTATTTGATAGATCGATTAATTTATACTCTGTACAGTGAGAGCCACAATTAAGTCCACACCTGGAAGATAGAGCCTTAAGAATTTGACATATAGTGAAATAATTTTAAATTTGAAAAGGTAAAATAAAATCATCTGTACCAAATTATATTTTACTTTTCGGTCTTTAAAATTATTTCACTTTATACCATATACTTAAGATTAAGACTCTACCTTCCAGGATGGGACTTAATTGTGACGCTCATTTTATATAACAAGGTAGGACTTTTTCTATAACTAATATTTTTGGTAGGCTGAAATAGGCTTAAAGCAAAAATATATCTTTGTAGAAAATGTCCGTCCTTCATATGAACAATTCATAAATTCCAAATCTGTTAGTTCAGAACGCCGAAGTAATAGAATTTCTTTATATGTTATGTGATCTTGAAAATTAAAGCTAGATTTCTACATATGCGTGATTATCGGTTTAAATGATAATAAATTCTTATAATTTTCCATTTTACATGTATTTGGTTATCTTCATTAATATAAACAAAATCAAATTGTGACATAGCATTGAGAGAATGAACTTCTTGCACCTATCCAATCAACCCATCATAAAGATGCCGAATTCTAAAGGATCTTCCCTAAACTGTCAATCATTTGAAAGTCAACTGGGATAAAAATTTAATTACTTTAGCAATTAATTTCTTAATAAAAATTCTTCATTATAAAAAAAAAAGCATCATAGTTTAGTTTTTGAACGAAATTTTTATGTTTATTCAAAGAGCATTTCTCATCAAAATTAAAGTAATTAATTTTTTATGCCAATTGACTTTCAAATTAATGACAAGGTTTATGGTTGAAGAAATCGAGGCTTGGCGTCGCCGTCCTTATGTAGGGTGATATTCTATAGGCGGGGGTTCATTACAAAATCTCTCAATGGCTTTGCTTGGTTTAAAAATTCTTTCTAACGAGCATCTCGAGTCCCCTTCAAAGGTTGGGTCCAAGAACTAAAGCCCCACCTGTTCTCCCTCTTGGTGGCCTTGTAATTTCTTCACGGCATCCCTCCCTTTCTTCTTTGTTTTTATATTTTCAACCAAAGCTGTTCAATTCACTCAAACCCGAAAATTGTAGATATTTTATCTATTTATTATCCACCAAACCCCACTGGTAACAATAATTTCTCTATATATTTCGTATACAGTGTAAGAGAAAGTAAAAATGTAAGAAAATCTGTTTAAAATTAAAGTATAGGCCTACTAATTTCGATGATGGATATACCTCAACAGTTGATAGTGATCTAAAATTTTAATATTGGTATTCAAAATACCTCCATTCTGATTCTAACTGAGTCATAGATATATTAACAAGACTATGTTTTTTGTTGGTGAGGCCAAGCGCCCCGGGAATCAAACCCAGGATTTCCATCGTGTGCTATACATTGCACCACGCCATCGGATACTCGATATACACCAACAAAAACTCACTTCCCTTATATGCAAATTGACCGTGCATTTCACTAACAAAGTAAGAACTCTTGAAGAAAAATCGCCGCTAGAGATCCTGGGTTCGATTCCCAGGGGACCATGAGGGGGGTAATCTGGAGTGACTGGTCGCACAGCACACATTTTTTTCTTAATTCCGGTAATTTAAAGGCGCATTCTGTTCTTGTTTGCCAGAATATAAATACAAACCAAATTTTTAAGTATTAATTTTTAAATTTTTAGATTAAAAATAAATTTTTTTTTTTTTTTCAAATCTCAGGGGGGTAATTACCCCCCCCTTTACCCCCCATTGTATCCGCCCTTGGTCAACAACAATGACTACTTTGTGCCAAATTAAATTATAACCCTCAAGGACTGGAAAATTTTGTCCGAAACGTCTCCTTTTCGGCATTTGGCGTTCCAAGGCTCCCTTTATTTGCTGCACCTGTTGTTGCTCTCTTTCATCCCATAACAACATCAACAGCAACTTCTCTTCAGCTTAAAAAACATACTTAAATTTTAATGTTATAAACACATACCAAATTTATCGATCTAAAGAGGTCAAATAGACAAAAAAAATTAACTTCTTAAATTTTTGAATTTTACACGTTTTTAAGAGATATATTTGACGTAGCTTCTATTAATTTTTCGCAGTCTACCCTAAAAAGAAATCTCTCCGACCGCTTCAGGTAAAGGAGGGATCGTTGTTCTTTAACAAAAGCGTAACCTTGGCTGATCGGAGGAGTCAAAGTCAAAGCCCTCTGGCTGCTCCCAGGGAGGGGGATCTTACTTAGGTTTATTATTATTTATTATAATCATAAATAATTAAAATTATTTTTTTATATAAAAGGTTTTCATATTCAGAGCCATTGTGCTCTTAAGTTTAAATTATGAACAAATTAGGAAAGAGAAATGTTTTCATTATGGTTAATTAACGGAGGCGGTGACGGCGGAAAGAGCCGAATTGCGCCGAAGTCGGGTGTGACGTCATTCGGTTCCCCCTTCGCCACATGTCCTCCTCGTGCTTTGAATCATCGGCCTCAGAGAGTGAGTCGGCTTGGCTTCAGCACAGGCAACTCCTTTGTTAGCCATTTCCTCTCTCTCTTAATTTTACCTTTATTTTTTTTATTTAATCAATATAAATATATTAAAATTCTCGATAACACATAACTAATTAGTTTTAAAAAAATAGTTCTGATGTGATATGCTCCTTTTAATCAAAATCTCTGAGGCAAAACAATACAGGTAAATAAACTCACATTTTTTTTTATTTTAAAAATAATTATTAATTCATCTAACAAATAAATATATAAATGGCAAAAATAAATAAAACATAGATCGTAGATCGGGCTCAAATATTAACAATTGATAAATTTATTGTTCAAATATTAATTTTAGTTATGTCATTTTTTTGTAAATAAATATAGACCAAATAAAAACTTGAGCTATTTATCTCAACAAAAGTGTACCTTTTATAAAATTTAAATTATTAATACATTTATATGTTAATAAATTTTATTTTGACCGAGAAAATAATTGAAATAAACTTATCATTATATATATATCGGTACTCTTTTAGTGAATAGCGGTTTTAAATCACACCATAGCGAAAGTTCTTAGGAGGAATCCAAAGAATTCAACAATAATCAGAGGAATGTGCTTCTGGAAATGTTACAAATTAACAATATTTTGAATAATTTCGTGAAACTCTTAAAAATTTTAAAACAATTGATTGATTAAAACAAAAAGGTTAATTAGCATACCATAACAAGGCTGAGTAAGCGGAAAAGTTCGAGATTAATATTATCTGATTGAATGATTCTTTTCACATTCCCCTATAACATCCATCAACATTGGATTTTTCTTCCATTATTTATTTTGTAGAATACTATCTCGTATTTTTGAAATTATGTTTAAATCAGCCCAAACTAGCTAGATTTTTTTTATGAATGAATGCATAAGATCCGAACACCTATTATGGTTATTGTTATATTCAACCAGAGAGAATGGGAATAAAATAATTAAGCCAAAGGGCACCCACACTTGCAAAAATGTCGTTCAAAATTTTGTGCAAAATATTGAATGGTCGTGGACCCGGCACATTCCACGTTGTTTTGTACAGTGGGTCCTTCAAGAGACTGATCTGCTCGAAAGTGGAACTTTAGTTTAGACAACCAAAATGCTTAGTATATATGAAAGGTAAAATACACTAGGTTATGTGTTTCAAGGTTTTTTTATTAATTAAAATTAACACTTAATACGTATTTCGACATACTATCATCAGAAGTGGTTTTCTAAAATGAATACATCGTGAAGTTATCTACCTGTTTTCTAAAATGAATACATCGTGAAGTTATCTACCTGTTTTCTAAAATGAATACATCGTGATGTTATCTACCTGTTTTCTAAAATGAATACATCGTGAAGTTATCTACCTGTTTTCTAAAATGAATACATCGTGAAGTTATCTTCCTGTCTTCTAAAATGAATACATCGTGAAGTTATCTACCTGTTTTCTAAAATGAATACATCGTGAAGTTATCTACCTTGTCGAAATACGTATTAAGTGTTAATTTTAATTAATAAAAAAAGAACCTTGAAACACATAACCTAGTGTATTTTACCTTTCATATATACATAATGTTTCAACTTGGGCCTACGGTAGAAAGTTTAAATCTAGCAAAATGCTTGGCTTTCTGAAGTGTTATCTTGAAAGTAGCATTTACCCTTCAGTTACATTAAACAAATAATTATTTTAGATTTATTTATTTTAAAAATATTGGTTTGGTTGACTAAGCTCAAGGCTCCACTTTCGAACAGATCATGCACTTGTGACGCCCACTGTACAACATTTTCGATTAAACTTGCCCTCGGGCCTTGGTGAAGTGGGTAGCTGGCTGGCCCTTTATACCAGGGGTCTCGGGTTCGGATCCCGTTTCATGCGACAACTTATTACAATTTATTTCAAGGTGAAATAAATAGAGAGGTGGTCTAAATGGCCTTAGCTGTCTAAAAAGACCTTAAATGAAATAAAAAAAAATTCTTTCTATTTTATATGTTTTATAGAATATATTTTTTTTGGAATTTAGGGCGGGGGGGGGGGCACATATTCCATCCCCCTCCCTGGCTACTGCCCTGTTAGCTACATACCTCTATACAATGGAGTAGGAAATACTGCTCGTCTCCCTTCCCTGGTTTATTTTTTTTAGTCCTCTCTCACTAGCTTTCCATGCTTCAAAATTTTGCAAAAAATTTCAACTCTGAAAATTTTTGAATGCTCCACATAAATTTTGAATACTCGCTTTTTTGTGCAAAAATTGCCCTCACTCTTGCAAAATTTTGAAGATGTCGTTTTTGTGCAAAATTTTTGCAAGTGTCAGGGCCCCTTATGATTAGGGAAGAGAGATTCAATTTGGAGATCTGATATTATGTACATATTGATTACACTAAATTTGTATATTTATATTAGAAATCTGAATATTCGGTTTCGGTTACGGTTTCGGCCAGTTTCGGCCAAAAATCATGGTTTCGGCCGTAGTTTCGGTTTCGGCCAAAAAGTAGCCGAACCTTTCGGCCGGCCGAAACCAGAGTCTGAAAAAATGGGATGAGACTCGCATGCAAAAAAAAAAAAAAAAAAAAGGTCAAATAATTTGCACTTGAGGGAGAAAAAAATTTAGTCTCCCTAAAAAAAAAGTAAAATGATTTTCACCGAAGGGAAAAAATATTCAAAAAAAAAAAAAGATAAAATGAAAAAAAATTTTTATAGAAAATACAAGTTTCGGTTTCGGTTACGGTTTCGGCCGAAACTAAGGTTGAGGCCGAATATTCGGTTTCGGTTTCGGCTGAAAATCTTGTTTCGGTCGGACCCTAATTTATATCGACTTTTAGTGTAAATTCATCAACCAGGAATGTTACTTTAACTGGCAAGTTTTATTTTTTAATTTAAGATCTTTTTCGGCATTAAGACTTTAAGATTGGTAGCCAATTCAATTCTTGTTGCATGAGACGGAACCCGTGACCCTTAGCACAACAATATGTGAAAATTTTAAATTTTTCCTCATATTCTTATAAATTATACTATTTATAAGAGTTTTTTGCCTATGACCTTTGGCTCAGAGCATCAGTGGTCGAGGTCAAGGGTTCGCATCCCGTCTCGGGCGAAAAAATTTATAAATTAGATACCAATCAATTGAAATAAATAGGGATGTGGTCTAAATGGCCTCAGATGCCGAAAAAGACCTTAAACAAATTTAAAAAACTGATTAATTTTAGAGTATACGAGAGAGGCGGCATTACTCCCGATTTTTTTTATAATACACTCTCTCTAGGGGAAGGTGGTGGATAATAGGGGATCTTCCCTCCAGGGAAATCAATGTAAAATTTAACTAACTGCAGATGAAATAATAAAAGTCTGAAGCCAATAAAGAGAGCCTTTATTTATAAAATACTCTTTCGTTGTTTTGAAATTTTATTTATATAATACAATCGATGATAAAAATTATTTGTAAAGTTTTTTTTTATAAATAAAAACAGATATTGTTAATAAAAAGTTGACGTAAATTAAAAAAAAAAGGTGTGGGGGAGGGCCAAAAAGCTTTTTTTTAAGATGCATAAACTAAACGTTTTGCTCACTTGGTGTGCGTTCAGCCTAAGTCAATGTATTTTTTTAATGAATGTTTCATTAATATAGGCTACCTCTAATCCATTCCATTGACATCGATTGTCAATTTCAACACCCAATAATTTATTACTAAGGGCCGGTTGCTTTAGTTCTAATTAACTAGCTATCTTTCGGATAAGCTAGTTGACTACAACTTTCGAGTATTTCCAGTTCTAGTTATGCTAATCATATGATTAAATAACAGTCCAGGTCGTAGTTTGTCATCTAAGGCTAGCGGCTCGGTATAGAATTTTGAAGTACGAAACAAGTTGTAAAACACTTATGCGCATTTCGACATTACTATCGTCATCAGATCCAAACACGATACTTTCTGAAAATGACTGTAATTTCGAAAATTCGCATACATTTTTTACTTCAAAATAAAAAAGAAATTGAAGCTAATAAAAAACAGTATCTTTGATATTATTTTAAAGTGATATTAAGTTCTTTATTGTCGCTCACCCCCCCCCCCCCCCGCGGATACCAATATGCGTTTTTTTAAATACAAACTCATTCAATTTTTGTACTAGTATATGAATGGATAATGGATACTGGCCTTTATATGTAAATACAAGTTGGAAAGGCGCGGCTTCGCCGCGCCGTTCCAACTAGCCCTGGCGGGCGGCGTCTCGGGACGTGATCAGTAGTTTTCCCCTTAATTTTAAAGCCCATATGGTTTTTGCCCAAATGAAAATACACTGAATCAAGTTTAAAATAATTGAATATTCGCCCTGCCCGGCCTGTGGGTTTTGAAGACCATGAAAAAATTATGGGCGGGTAGCAAGTCTAAATTTCACTTTAATAAACTGATTAGGAGGACGGGCATGCAAATGAAATCGGACGGGCAAGGCCCTATTAAAAAATAAAGGGTCGGACTAAGCCGAGCGCACAACTTTGCCCACCCACTATTCAAGAAAATAATATAATGCCCTCCCCCTAGAGCCCCCTAATGGTCCGATGGTATACATATTATATATCATTTTACTCGGGAGGAAGTCTTGTTTCTGAATATATAAAAAAAAGTATAGGTTATGTAAGAAAAAATATTTGCCCCCCCTAATGGTCCGATGTTTACCAAAAGCTTTTCGCTTCTTGGCCTCTACCCCTAGTTTATGGGTGCAAAATTTCAAAACAATTGAACAAATAGTTTTTGAGTTTTCGTTGACGAAAAAATTTACCACAGACACACACAGAGACATCATTCCAAAAACTACTTAAATGGATTCACGGGACCTCAAAACGAATTTTGGCAGCTTCAGAAAAATTTCGATTTTTTTTACGATTACATTAACTTTAACTCAACCTACGGTTGATGGGCAAAGTTAAAAATAAACAATTTTAAAATATTTCTTTTTTCTGACATCTGAAAAAGTTTATTATTTATTATAAATTTAAATATGTAAAAAAAATTAAATATTTTTAAATAATTTTTTTTTATTTGATGTATTATTTAAAACTTTTTATCAAATAAAAGAAATTTTATACAATGTATGATTCAGGGGTATCATACATCGTCAAAGTCTTAAATGGCCTAAGTTGCCGAAAAGACTGTGAGAATGTGAGTGTGAATGAGAAAAAAGTATGAATGTTTAAAAAAAAAAAAAAAATTCCTAGACATTCATTCATTCATTCACTAAATTTTCGTCGGTACGGGAGGGTTTGAAAAATTTCCGGGTCTGAAGAATGGTAAAAATACCCGGCGTTAAGTAAAAAAAAATAAGAATATGAGCCAAATTAAATGTTGTGGTCGTGGAAGGCTCTATGAGGAAATGAATTGAAAATGATTTTTTTGCTATGTTTTGAAGATATCTAAAGAAAAAATTGAAATAATCTATAATTTCGTTCATTTTAGATACTAAGCCATGCCTGAGAATACTGCAATGTGGATCATTCAGAGCAATCAAACAAAAAAAATTTCTTACATTTTAGAAGTGGTTTTAAATACCCTATACAATGTCTGAATTAAATTAAATGGTATTCATTTTTTACAAAATTTAATCTAGAATGTGAAAACCTTTGGATATCCAAGATATCTTTTATCATTAAAAAGATATAGCTAAAATTGTATAGAAATATCTCGGAAAAAAAATATCTACTTAAAAGTTTGTCTCGTGATTGTAGAATAGATAGTATACTAAACCATGTCTGAGAATGCTGTAATGTGGCTCATTTGTTTCCAAATTTAATCTAGAATAATACAAAATTATGAGATTGAAGATATCTCTTACCATTCAAAAAATATAGCCGAAAATTGAAAGAAACTCTTCAAACAAACAAACAAAAAATAAAAATTTCTTCCATTTTTAGAAAAAGTTTAAAGAACTTAAATAGAGGCTTATCAGGTCCAAACTGGGCTCGTTTTAAAGGAAATTTAATGTAGATTATAAAAAGTAAATCATATCTAAGACATTGATAATCGTTTAAAAAATATGGCCATGAATATGAAAAAAATTAATAAAAAAAAATTTTGTATCACACGCCAAAAGTTGCACAGCCGCTAAACAATGCCTTAGAATAGTGCAAAGGGTCTCATTCTTTTCCAAATTTAATGTAGAAAAATACAAAATTATGAGATTGAAGATATCTCTTATCATTCAAAAAATATAGCCAAAAATGTAAAAAAATAATCGGCTAAAAATGAGTTTTTTGTAATTTAAAAAAAGGGGGTATAACTTTTTTCATGATTTTGGATTTTTCTAGTCGTCAGCAGATGGTACTGAATCAAATAAAAAAAACCGCAATTGTCTAGCTTGTCTAAAGACACAGATGTTTAAAAGCCATCTCAAAAAATGAAAATTTTCGTGTTATTTTTTTTTCACACTTGAAAATTAAATAGAAGGGGTTGATGAAAAAAAATGAAATTTACCTGACTTAAAGTATAGGATGTGAGGAACATTTCGCAAAAAAAAATTATTGAAATTGGACAATAAATACTGAAGCAAAAAAACAATGAAAATGAACTGAAGCCGCGGCAAAATCATCAAAAGTGAGGTTCTTTTTGCACGAATTATTTATATGTGTAAACAAACCTCAAAAATAGTTAAAAGAGGTTTGTCATTTTCAAAATTTAATGCAGATTATTGACTAATTCAGATATAGAAGATATCTTTAACCGTTTAGAAGATATGAGTGAAAAAATGAAAAAATATCGTGAAATTTTTGAAAAAACATCGAAAAAAATGAGTTTTCCCCTCTTAAAAAAAGTGGTACAACTTTTTTAAGATTTTCGATTTTTCTATTTGGTTTTAGAGGATTCTGAATCGAATGCAAAAAACCCCATATCTCTAGGTGGTCTAGAAGTATCTTATTCAAAAAACGTCTTTTCAGCTTTATTATAATATAGATTTGAACTTGGATAGAACCGACGTTGAAAAAGATTTACATTTAATAAAACAACTGTAGTCTTACAAGATAGTAAATTCTTTATTTTATAGTTAGTCTCATTTATTTGTAAAAATAAGTAATTAGACTTGTGAACCGGATATTCCATGTGACGTCATAGTTCCGGAGTAGCCATCTTTATCATTTCAAATTGATTATTATTAAAACTTTAAACGTTTTATTTGATAATTAGCAATTATAAGTATAATATATGACTTTATCATGCGATTATCAGCATATTTAAAAAAATAAATAAAAAGATCGATTCAAAAGGAAAAACAAACTTTTAGTGTTTTCACTCAGAGATATTTTATCTTATTATATTTAACCTTCTTATGTATTCAGGTCCATTAAGAAACGAAACACATTTTCTTAAAGAAAAAAACACATCTCGTAATAAATAGTGCCTGTTTTGTTACACTCTTTAGGAAAATAGTGAGTCTATATGATTCGTTGATGTTTTTTCTGTATATGTGCACGGTATTAAAATGGGAAAGAGCCTTCTCCTTTCGCAATAGTAATCTATTTGAAGTCATTTCTTATTCAGAAGATAATAAAAGGAAACATTCGTCCCAAGCAGCTCTCTCAAGGTGGAATCAGAAAAAAATTGCACGAACGAAAACGAGACTCTTTTTCAAACCATTCTGAAAATAAACCATCTCTTTTTTTATAATTATTTCATAATATGGAAATATCCTCCTATGATTAGATTATTAATAATTATTATTTATAATGGAAAATTTCAAACAAACAAAGAGTTTGTCGATAAATTGATTTATTATATAAACTTAGGTACTGTTCTTTTCCACCATATAAATATATTCAGAATCCATTAACCGAAATCAAATATGGATTTTTTTTTTAACCTTGTAAAAAGGTCACTTTTTTAAAGAACTCATCGTCAATTTTTTTGTTAATTCGCTCAACCTTAATATGAATCATTAAGAATTTTATCAATAGTCTTAAGTGTGAAGGTCCTGGTTCGAGACCACGTCAAACACATACTGTGGTTTTTCCTAGCCTCCGACTTAACGTAAATAATAAATATAATATCGATTTATATATGTTTAATTAATATTATCAGAATCGAATACTCTAAAAAATAGATAAGAAAAATAAAGAGAGACATTAAAATTTTCTAAATCTATATATGAGTCGTCCATTTCCAATTGACAAAATTGCATGCTGTTGCTGAAATATATATTTAAAAATAGTTTTCCAGTGAAAAAAGTTTATAACTCCTATTTAAAATAAATACTGAAAATCTAGTACAAATTCAAACCGGGCCTAGTTGCATTTCATTCCATTTCCAAAACTGTCTTGTTGCAAACTGTTCCAAATCTACATACTTCCTTACATCAAAGATGGCGTCTTTCATGAAGTCATTTCTAAAACTTGCTAATTACAAGTGAAAAATAGTCAGTTGCATTTACAGTGCCAAAACTCGATAATTCCAAAGTTCCAAGGTGTGTGATCTGTGTCCAATTCCAATACTAGCTAATTACAAAAAAAAAACTTTTCAAAAGTGCCTAGTTGAATATTAAGGCAGTTGATTACTGCTATATAGAAAATAATAAGACCGTGTAAATTGTGTTTTTAATTTATTTACAGATTTTATAAACATAACAGTCATAAATTAACTCTTGAGTTTAATAAAATACAGGTTTTTTTCCTGAAAATTTGTTCCCGATGCAACTAGACACTTTTTGGAAATGGACGACTCATATACGGAACGAAGGTGCCGTAGAACGTAAATTTTGTAAGGTAGTATTGAGACGCAGAGCAGAGCAGCACACTTGTCCTGCCTCACATTTCAAGAACTGTATAAGGCCTGTGCCCCTTTGGATTTAGTTCTTTTACC
>JAKCPI010004564.1:0-11895 GCA_023213315.1 Euborellia annulipes | reverse complement strand
CCCCACAGGGGTGCAAACCTTTGTGCTTGATGATTTGTCAATTTCTTCAATGACATTGTTATAGAGGTAGAGACAAAAGGACAAGATGAAGACCATAAAAAAAAAAACAAGCTTAAAATTTTAATTTCCTACTTATATTGTATCTAATTTAAAATCACAATAGATTGGTCCTTTTGAACATTTAAGATCCTTCAGGCTGGATTGGTCGATTAATCTTGTCCTAGATGGCCATTTAGACAATTCTCTAAATGAATTCCAATTCTTTGTC
The DNA here is from genome assembly GCA_023213315.1 of Euborellia annulipes. Taxonomy (NCBI): domain Eukaryota; kingdom Metazoa; phylum Arthropoda; class Insecta; order Dermaptera; family Anisolabididae; genus Euborellia; species Euborellia annulipes. Next base: position 11,627 of record JAKCPI010004564.1, on the reverse strand, counting down.
TGTTTGCCCTTTAGGCCTGTGTCAGCATATGCCCTCTTCTTCCGAGATACTCAGGCAGCCATCAAAGGTCAAAATCCAAATGCGAGTTTCGGCGAGGTATCCAAGATTGTTGCTTCTATGTGGGACGCTCTTTGAGGCCGAGCACAAAAACGTAAGTCAACTTTTGCATTATTATTACTCCCACTTTTCTTTTTAACCGATAGAAAATATTTCTACCTTGTAAAAACAGAATTGGGTGTATATTTTATTTAATTCGATTTGGTGTTAGATTTAATTTTATCAAAGTTAAACGATATTATATTTATTTTCGAAATGTTTACGTTTTCTTCTAATATAAATCACTAATTAATTAAAGCTTATTGTGTCTAGATTTATTATTTTGAATAAGAAATATTCAATAACTTAACAAGTTAGGAGGTTTAATTCACATATTTCATGCCTTGACTTTCGAATCCAAACCAGGGATCTATAAAAATAATAGATTGAAATTACAAATTATCAGAGAAATAAATCCAAGCTCGTTCGTATTTTTTGAGTATTAAGAAAAAGTCGTGATATTTGTTCCCTCAATCCGTTCAATATCCATTTAAGGACTATCCTTTCAGACCCAGTTGTCGCAAGGCCGGTTGTTTTAACTCGCAAACTTATCCGACAGATAGCAAATTATCGATATAGTAAACAAAAACACACTTCACCAGCAAGCTAAAAAAAAATTAGTTGTATTAGAGTGAGGTGGATAGCTGAGTAGATATTGTAGCAAGGGAGAAAAAAAGAGCGATTGCAGCAACGTTTATTTCGTTTATTAGTCACTTCAAACCGACGTTTCGGTCAGATTTGCAACCATCCTCTGGGGTGAAGTGTGTCAATAAAACTCGTCAAAAAGTCGTATGGCGTAATTGTGTAAAATGTTGTGTAAATATTTATTTATTTAATAAGGCGAGTCAACGTTAGATTCCTTATTAAATGGTAATAAATATTTTACACAATTGCGCCATTCGACTTTTTGAGGAGTTTTATTAACACACTTCACTCCTGAGGATGGTCGCAAATCTGACCGAAACGTTGGCTTGAAGTGACTAATAAAAGAAATGAACGTAGCTGCAATCCCTCTTTTCTTTCTTCCTTACTATATCATATAATTAGCTATCTGAAGTTCAAGGAAAGTTTTGTGAAATTAGCAACTTAATAAGGCATCATTTTTAAAAATTATTTTAAATAAAAAATTAAAATAAATACAGTATTGAAAATTAAAACAATTAACTGAAACTTCTAATTAATTTTTTAACAAAAATTTTATAAAATTTCTAAAAAATAAAATTAATAAAAAGCATGTTTAGCCAGGTGAAAAAAGCTTGTGACCTCTTAGTTAATCCTTATACCGATCTTAGTTAACAAACTAGGATCTGGGTTCTTAATTAATCATATGATTAGTTTAACTATAATTGAAAAAACTCGAAATTAGTAGTCGAATAGCTTACCCGAGGTATAGCTAGTTTACCATATCTCAAGTCAGTTGCCCTAATAAAATCAGTAAAGCTACCTGACTGGGAATGTCTGTTAAAAAAGAAAAAAAAAATCGGTTAATTTTCCTAACCCTATTTTATTATATACCATATTCCACATAACATAAAAATATTTTATAATTATGAGGTCAAAAACGTGATGGGAATAAACAAAATCTCCACTCGCATTATATTCCACCCTCGAATGCCTTCACTTATAATGACAGTTAAAAATCACATAATACATCATAAAAATGATATTTTTTTAATGGAATTCTTTGATTACAACAATAACAAAAACACTCTTTTAAATTGATTTCTATTGGCTTTTTTTTCTCTTCTATCTTTTCCGGCTCATATTTCTAATAAAAAGTATATTTCTTCCAAGTAAATATAATTAATATCTTTTCTCCCTTTTTCTTCTTTGACAAAGGGAACGATTACTCTCTCCCCCCCTTCGTTCTCTCAACTTTGTATCGACTTGGTTATAACTTATGACTGTGTATGTCGGATAATCGATTTCCCATTAAGTTTAATCACACTGCATGACGTAATTAATCGAACCGCAATTATTATTCTCCCTTCTTTTTTTGTAAGAATTTGTCTTAAATGAGGCATTAAAAATATTTTTTTTTTCTTTTAAAATTATTACATTGAAAATGATTAAAAGTTAGGATTAACTCGGCGGTTTCTAGGACTCTAGCATCATTTTGGGAGTAGGTGGGGGAAGGTGAGCATTTGCTTGCCACCGCCTCCCCCTAGGGTTCTTTTTTCTTATATTTATTTTAAAAATATAAATAAAAATCTGGTGTGACTGGCGCACAGCACACAACTTTCTCTTACCTTCGGTAATCGAAAGTTGTGTACTGTGCTTGTCACACCAGATTTTTTGTGTCGACATGTATTTAGTTTCCGACAGTAGGGTACAATTGAATTCAAGATGTAAAATTTATAAGTATGGGAAAATATTTATATTTTGATACCATGGCAACCATTTCTCCTATCTTTTCTATGGAGTACAAGAGTAAAGTGGTCTTCAGAAGATTTCAATCACAAAATGAGAATATACATTTTATAGAGAATCTAAAAAATAATTGATTTTTGAATTTAAAAAAAAATCGTTGGAGCAAATTTTGAGAAAATCGAAAAAAACTGAAAAAGTGCATCAGTAAAGTGCTAGTACTTTTTGGTCGATTTTGTTCAAAAGCTTCGTGTCACGTCCCATGGGGGTGCCTAACTTAAATATAAAATTTCAACTTCCTAGCTCTTTTCGTTCTTGAGATATTTTGTTCACAGACACACACACATACACACACACACACACAGAGACAGACAGACAGACAGACAGACCATGTCGCGAAAACCACTTTTTTGGATTCAGGGGACCTCAAAACGTGAAGATCCATCAAAATCTCGACATCGAATTTTTGACATGAATCCAATACTTTCTCTCTATATATATATTACATATATACATAGGTAAGAGAAAGTAAAAATAATGATAAATGATATAGATAAATGGTTAGTTTGTTATTACAAATAAATTTTTTATAAAAAGAAATCAAATGTGTCCCACCAAAAGTTGATATTATGCCACTAGGAAAGTTGAAGCAGGTCATTCAGAAAGTTGTAGGCTGACACATATTGTTAAAAGCAAAAATATAAGGTTGTAGAAAGCGTCCTTTATGTGAACATACCATTAATTCCATTTCTAGGAAACACGTCTCTTTATTCAGTTGATTGAACTAACGTATTTGAAGTAGATACGTAGGGCTTATAGCTGGAAGTTCAATCAGGATAATTAAACAGGAGAAGAAAAATCAGCAGCTAGTTGCATTTCATTTTTTTATTCCCATCACGTTGACATTTCGATCCCGGTTGGGATCATCCTTAGAACAGATATAACACCCATCTGTTGTCGGTTGGGATCATCCTTAGACACGTTGACGTTTCGATCCCGGTTGGGATCATCCTTAGAACAGATATAACACCCATCTGTTGTCGGTTGGGATCATCCTTAGACACGTTGACGTTTCGATCCCGGTTGGGATCATCCTCAGAACAGATATAACACCCATCTGTTGTAGCTGTTGATTTTTTTTTCTCCTGTTTACTTATCCTAAACTAACCTATTTGATAGATCGATTAATTTATACTCTGTACAGTGAGAGCCACAATTAAGTCCACACCTGGAAGATAGAGCCTTAAGAATTTGACATATAGTGAAATAATTTTAAATTTGAAAAGGTAAAATAAAATCATCTGTACCAAATTATATTTTACTTTTCGGTCTTTAAAATTATTTCACTTTATACCATATACTTAAGACTCTACCTTCCAGGATGGGACTTAATTGTGACGCTCATTTTATATAACAAGGTAGGACTTTTTTCTATAACTAATATTTTTGGTAGGCTGTAATAGGCTTAAAGCAAAAATATATCTTTGTAGAAAATGTCCGTCCTTCATATGAACAATTCATAAATTCCAAATCTGTTAGTTCAGAACGCCGAAGTAATAGAATTTCTTTATATGTTATGTGATCTTGAAAATTAAAGCTAGATTTCTACATATGCGTGATTATCGGTTTAAATGATAATAAATTCTTATAATTTTCCATTTTACATGTATTTGGTTATCTTCATTAATATAAACAAAATCAAATTGTGACATAGCATTGAGAGAATGAACTTCTTGCACCTATCCAATCAACCCATCATAAAGATGCCGAATTCTAAAGGATCTTCCCTAAACTGTCAATCATTTGAAAGTCAACTGGGATAAAAATTTAATTACTTTAGCAATTAATTTCTTAATAAAAATTCTTCATTATAAAAAAAAAGCATCATAGTTTAGTTTTTGAACGAAATTTTTATGTTTATTCAAAGAGCATTTCTCATCAAAATTAAAGTAATTAATTTTTTATGCCAATTGACTTTCAAATTAATGACAAGGTTTATGGTTGAAGAAATCGAGTCTTGGCGTCGGCGTCGTTATGTAGGGTGATATTCTATAGGCGGGGGTTCATTACAAAATCTCTCAATGGCTTTGCTTGGTTTAAAAATTCTCTCTAACGAGCATCTCGAGTCCCCTTCAAAGGTTGGGTCCAAGAACTAAAGCCCCACCTGTTCTCCCTCTTGGTGGCCTTGTAATTTCTTCACGGCATCCCTCCCTTTCTTCTTTGTTTTTATATTTTCAACCAAAGCTGTTCAATTCACTCAAACCCGAAAATTGTAGATATTTTATCTATTTAACCCCAGTGGCACTAATTGAAACAATAATTTCTCTCTATATATTTCATATACTGTATAAGAGAAAGTAAAAATGTAAGAAAATCTGTTTAAAATAAAAGTATACTAATTCCGATGATGGATATACCTCAAAAGTTGATAGTGATCTAAAATTTTAATATTAGTATTCAAAATATCTCGATTCTGACTCTAACTGAGTCATAGATATATTTAACAAGACTATGTTTTTTGTTGGTGAGGCCAAGCGCCCCGGGATACAAACCCAGGATTTCCATCGTGTGCTATACATTGCACCATCGGACACTCGACATACACCAACAAAAACTCACTTCCCTTATATGCAAATTTACCGTGCATTTCACTAACAAAGAAGATCTTGAAGAAAAATCGCCGCTAGAGATCCTGGGTTCGATTCTCAGGGGACCATGAGGGGGGGTAATCTGGAGTGACTGGTCGCACAGCACACATTTTTTTCTTAATTTCGGTAATTTTAAGGCGCATTCTGTACTTGTTTGCCAGAATATAAATACAAATCAAATTTTTAAGTATTAATTTTTAAATTTTTAAATTAAAAATAAATTTTTTTTCGAAAATGTATTTTTTTCAAATCTCAGGGGGTAATTACCCCCCCCCCCTTTACCCCCCCCCCCCTGTATCCGCCCCTGGTCAACAACAATGACAACTTTGTGCCTAATTAAATTATAAGCCTACAAGGACTGGAAAATTTTGTCCGAAAAGTCTCCTTTTCGGCATTTGGCATCCAAAGGCTCTCTTTATTTGCTGCACCTGTTGTTGCTCTCTTCCATCCCATAACAACATCAACAGCAACTTCTCTTCAGCTTAAAAAACATACTTACATTTTAATGTTATGAACACATACCAAATTTATCGATCTAAAGAGGTCAAATAGACAAAAAAAATTAACTTCTTAAATTTTTGAATTTTACACGTTTTTAAGAGATATATTTGACGTAGCTTCTATTAATTTTTCGCAGTCTACCCTAAAAAGAAATCTCTCCGACCGCTTCAGGTAAAGGAGGGATCGTTGTTCTTTAACAAAAGCGTAACCTTGGCTGTTCGGAGGAGTCAAAGTCAAAGCCCTCTGGCTGCTCACAGGGAGGGGGATCTTACTTAGGTTTATTATTATTTATTATAATCATAAATAATTAAAATTATTTTTTTATATAAAAGGTTTTCATATTCAGAGCCATTGTGCTCTTAAGTTTAAATTATGAACAAATTAGGAAAGAGAAATGTTTTCATTATGGTTAATTAACGGAGGCGGTGACGGCGGAAAGAGCCGAAGTGCGCCGAAGTCGGGTGTGACGTCATTCGGTTCCCCCTTCGCCACATGTCCTCCTCGTGCTTTGAATCATCGGCCTCAGAGAGTGAGTCGGCTTGGCTTCAGCACAGGCAACTCCTTTGTTAGCCATTTCCTCTCTCTCTTAATTTTACCTTTATTTTTTTTATTTAATCAATATAAATATATTAAAATTCTCGATAACACATAACTAATTAGTTTTAAAAAAATAGTTCTGATGTGATATGCTCCTTTTAATCAAAATCTCTGAGGCAAAACAATACAGGTAAATAAACTCACATTTTTTTTTATTTTAAAAATAATTATTAATTCATCTAACAAATAAATATATAAATGGCAAAAATAAATAAAACATAGATCGTAGATCGGGCTCAAATATTAACAATTGATAAATTTATTGTTCAAATATTAATTTTAGTTATGTCATTTTTTTTGTAAATAAATATAGACCAAATAAAAACTTGAGCTATTTATCTCAACAAAAGTGTACCTTTTATAAAATTTAAATTATTATTACATTTATATGTTAATAAATTTTATTTTGACCGAGATTTGAAATAAACTTATCATTATATATATATATCGGTACTTTTTTAGTGAATAGCGGTTTTAAATCACACCATAGCGAAAGTTCTTGAGAGGAATCCAAAAAATTCAACAATAATCAGAGAAATGTGGTTCTGGAAATGTTACAAATTATATCTAATCTCAACAATATTTTGAATAATTTCGTGAAACTCTAACATTTTAAAAATAATTGATTGATTAAAACAAAAAGGTTAATTAGCATACCATAACAAGGCTGAGTAAGCGGAAAAGTTCGAGATTAATATTATCTGATTGAATGATTCTTTTCACATTCCCCTATAACATCCATCAACATTGGATTTTTCTTCCATTATTTATTTTGTAGAATAGTCCCATCTTTACTAGCTCGTATTTTTGAAAGTATGTTTAAATCCGCCCAAACTAGCTAGATTTTTTTATGAATGAATGCATAAGATCCGATAACCTATTATGGTTATTGTTATATTCAACCAGGGAGAATGGGAAAAAATAAGCTAAAGGGGCACCCACACTTGCAAAAATGTCGTTCAAAATTTTGTGCAAAATATTGAATGGTCGTGGACCCGGCACATTACACGTTGTTTTGTACAGTGGGTCCTTCAAGAGACTGATCTGCTCGAAAGTGGAACTTTAGTTTAGACAACCAAAATGCTTAGTATATATGAAAGGTAAAATACACTAGGTTATGTGTTTCAAGGTTTTTTTATTAATTAAAATTAACACTTAATACGCATTTCAACATTACTATCATCAGAAGTGGTTTTCTAAAATGAATACATCGTGATTTTATCTACCTGTTTTCTAAAATGAATACATCGTGAAGTTATCTACCTGTTTTCTAAAATGAATACATCGTGAAGTTATATACCTGTTTTCTAAAATGAATACATCGTGAAGTTATCTACCTTGTCGAAATACGTATTAAGTGTTAATTTTAATTAATAAAAAAAACCATGAAACACATAACCTAGTGTATTTTACCTTTCATATATACATAATGTTTCAACTTGAGCCTACGGTAGAAAGTTTAAATCTAACAAAATGCTTAGCTTTCTTAAGTGTTATCTTAAAAGTAGCATTTACCCTTCAGTTACATTAAACAAATGATTATTTTAGATTTATTTATTTTAAAAATATTGGTTTGGTTGACTAAGCTCAAGGCCCCACTTTCGAGCAGATCAGACGGATCAGACGCTTGTGGCACCCACTGTACAACATTTCATTTTCGATTAAACTTGCCCTCGGGCCTTGGTGAAGTGGGTAGATGCTGGCTCTTTATACCAGAGGTCGATTACACTAAAATTGTAGACTTATATCGACTTTTAGTGTAAATTCATCAACCAGGAATGGTACTTTAACTGCCAAGTTTTATTTTTTAATTTAAGATCTTTTTCGGCATTAAGACTATTTAATTCAATTGATTGGTAGCCAATTCAATTCTTGTTGCATGAGACGCAACCCGTGACACTTAGCACAACAATATGTGGAAATTTTAAATTTTTCCTCATATTCTTATAAATTATACTATTTATAAGAGATTTTTGCCTATGACCTTTGGCTCAGAGCATCAGAGGTCGAGGTCAAGGGTTCGCATCCCGTCTCGGGCGAAAAAATTTATAAATTAGATACCAATCAATTGAAATAAATAGGCATGTGGTCTAAATGGCCTCAGATGCCGAAAAAGACCTTAAACAAATTTAAAAAAACTGATTAATTTTAGAGTATACGAGAGAGGCGGCATTACTCCCGATTTTTTTTATAATACACTCTCTCTAGGGGAAGGTGGTGGATAATAGGGGATCTTCCCTCCAGGGAAATCAATGTAAAATTTAACTAACTGCAGATGAAATAATAAAAGTCTGAAGCCAATAAAGAGTGCCTTTATTTATAAAATACTCTTTCGTTGTTTTGAAAGTTTATTTATATAATACAATCGATGATAAAAATTATTTGTAAAGTTTTTTTAAAAATAAAAACAGATGGCCTATTGTTAATAAAATAGTTGACACTAAATTAAAAAAAAAAGGTGGGGGGAGGGCCAAAAAGCTTCTTTTTTTTAAGATGCATAAACTAAACGTTTTGTCCGAAAACGTTTTGCTCACTTGGTGTGCGTTCAGCCTAAGTCAATGTATTTTTTTAATGAATGTTTCATTAATATCCTCTAATTCATTCCATTGACATCGATTGTCAATTTCAACACTCAAGAATTTATTACTAAGGGCCGGTTCTTTAGTTATAATTAACTAGCTATCTCTCAGATAAGCTAGTTGACTAAAACTTTCGAGTATTTCCAGTTCTAGTTAAGCTAATCATATGATTAAATAACAGTCTAGGTCGTAGTTTGTCATCTAAGGCTACAGGCTCGGTATAGAATTTGATACGAACAATTGTAAAACACTTATGCACATTTCGACATTACTATCGTCATCAGATCCAAACACGATACTTTCTGAAAATGACTGTAATGTCGAAATTCGCATAAATTTTTTACTTCAAAATAAAAAAGAAATTGAAGAAAATAAAAAAAACAGTATCTTTGATATTATTTTTAAGTGATATTGAGGTCTTTATTGTCGCTCACCCCTCCCCCGCGGATACCAACATGCGTTTTTTTAAATACAAACTCATTCAATTTTCGTACTAGTATATGAATGGATAATGGATACTGGCCTTATATGTAAATATTTGAACTTGGATAGAACCTACGTTGAAAAAGATTTAAATTTAATAAAACAACTGTAGTCTTACAAGATAGTAAATTCTTTATTTTATAGTTAGTCTCATTTATTTGTAAAAATAAGTAATTAGACTTGTGAACCGGATATTCCATGTGACGTCATAGTTCCGGAGTAGCCATCTTTATCATTTCAAATTGATTATTATTAAAACTTTAAACGTTTTATTTGATAATTAGCAATTATAAGTATAATATATGACTTTATCATGCGATTATCAGCATATTTAAAAAAATAAATAAAAAGATCGATTCAAAAGGAAAAACAAACTTTTAGTGTTTTCACTCAGAGATATTTTATCTTATTATATTTAACCTTCTTATGTATTCAGGTCCATTAAGAAACGAAACACATTTTCTTAAAGAAAAAAACACATCTCGTAATAAATAGTGCCTGTTTTGTTACACTCTTTAGGAAAATAGTGAGTCTATATGATTCGTTGATGTTTTTTCTGTATATGTGCACGGTATTAAAATGGGAAAGAGCCTTCTCCTTTCGCAATAGTAATCTATTTGAAGTCATTTCTTATTCAGAAGATAATAAAAGGAAACATTCGTCCCAAGCAGCTCTCTCAAGGTGGAATCAGAAAAAAAATTGCACGAACGAAAACGAGACTCTTTTTCAAACCATTCTGAAAATAAACCATCTCTTTTTTTTATAATTATTTCATAATATGGAAATATCCTCCTATGATTAGATTATTAATAATTATTATTTATAATGGAAAATTTCAAACAAACAAAGAGTTTGTCGATAAATTGATTTATTATATAAACTTAGGTACTGTTCTTTTCCACCATATAAATATATTCAGAATCCATTAACCGAAATCAAATATGGATTTTTTTAACCTTGTAAAAAGGTCACTTTTTTAAAGAACTCATCGTCAATTTTTTTTGTTAATTCGCTCAACCTTAATATGAATCATTAAGAATTTTATCAATAAATTCCAGTCTTAAGTGTGAAGGTCCTGGTTCGAGACCAGTTCGATTCAAACACGTACTGTAGTTTCGCCTAGCCTCCGACTTAACGTAAATAATAAATATAATATCGATTTATATATGTTTAATTAATATTATCAGAATCGAATACTCTAAAAAATAGATAAGAAAAATAAAGAGAGAGACATTAAAATTTTCTAAATCTATATATGAGTCGTCCATTTCCAATTGACAAAATTGCATGCTGTTGCTGAAATATATATTTAAAAATAGTTTTCCAGTGAAAAAAGTTTATAACTCCTATTTAAAATAAATACTGAAAATCTAGTACAAATTCAAACCGGGCCTAGTTGCATTTCATTCCATTTCCAAAACTGTCTTGTTGCAAACTGTTCCAAATCTACATACTTCCTTACATCAAAGATGGCGTCTTTCATGAAGTCATTTCTAAAACTTGCTAATTACAAGTGAAAAATAGTCAGTTGCATTTACAGTGCCAAAACTCGATAATTCCAAAGTTCCAAGGTGTGTGATCTGTGTCCAATTCCAATACTAGCTAATTACAAAAAAAAAAAAAACTTTTCAAAAGTGCCTAGTTGAATATTAAGGCAGTTGATTACTGCTATATAGAAAATAATAAGACCGTGTAAATTGTGTTTTTAATTTATTTACAGATTTTATAAACATAATAGTCATAAATTAACTCTTGAGTTTAATAAAATACAGGTTTTTTTCCTGAAAATTTGTTCCCGATGCAACTAGACACTTTTGGAAATGGACGACTCATATACGGAACGCAGGTGCCGTAGAACAGAAATTTTGTAAGGTAGAATTGAGACGTAGAGCAGAGCAGCACACTTGTCCTGCCTCACATTTCAAGAACTGTATGAGGCCTTTGCCCCTTTGTATTTAGTTCTTTTAACAAATATACTTGGGCAACTGTGTTACACAGTTTTTTTTTGTGCTGCCTACTCTGTGCGTCAGGCTCAATAGAATTAATATAAAAAAATCTCCAGATATCTCAATTGACAATATGAGATCACACAATAGCATTTTTTTAAATAATGTTATTTTTTTTTATAGGTTTACAAGAAGAAAACAGAAGCTGCCAAGAAGGAATATCTAAAAGCTTTGGCAGCGTATCGGGCAAGCCTTGTCTCAAAGGTAATTTTTCTTTTATTTAGACTTATACTTTAATTATTCCGAGTTCTTATTAAACTTCGTATATTGAGCTGATGATAAGAAAAAAAACGGAATGTGTTCAGAGGCGTACCAGGAAGTTGGGGGCCTGGGGCGGAACTAGAAGAGAG
>JAKCPI010004563.1:0-23323 GCA_023213315.1 Euborellia annulipes | reverse complement strand
AGTATTGGATTCATGTCAAAAATTCCATGTCGAGATATTGATGGATATACACGTTTTGAGGTCCCCTGAATCCAAAAAAGTGGTTTTCGCGACATGGTCTGTCTGTCTGTGTGTGTGTGTTCAATTTTAAGCATGAAGGGAATTAAGCTACGAGACTGAAATTTTATATTTAAATTAGGCACCCCCTGGAGCGTTAAATTAAGCTTTTAAACAAAATTGGTCAAAAAGTACTAGTACTTTACTGATGTACTTTTTCAGTTTTTTTCGATTTTCCTCCAACAATTTTGATTAAAAATCAAAAATCAATTATTTTTTAGATGCTCTTTAAAATCTTTATTCTCATTTTGGTCTCAAAATTGTTTGAAGACCACTTTACACTTGGACTTCATAGGAAAGATAGGACAAAGGTTGCCATGGTAGCAAAATCTGCTGGGACTGGTCGCACAGCACACAACTTTCTCTTACCCTTCGACAAGAGGGGAGCGAAAAACACTCTTTTAGATTCAGGGGACCTCAAAACGTGTATATCCATCAAAATCTTGACATCGAATTTTTGACATGAATCCAATACTTTCTCTATATATTAACATATATAGAGGTGAGAGAAAGTAAAAATATAAATATTTTCCCATGTTTATAAATTTTACATCTTGAATTTTAAAATACCTGTAGAAATTAAATATAGGCTATCTCGACACAAAAAATCTAGTGTGACAAGCACAAAACACAACTTTCGATTACTGAAGGTAAGAGAAAGTTGATTGCTGTGCGATCAGTTACACCAGATTTTCTTTTAAAACCTATCGATTTCAAAATGAAACTTTTATTCAATTAGGTAGAATGAATGAGCAAGCAGCTATTTCAATTTATTAACAAACCAGGGCCGACGTTTCGGTCACATATGGGACCATCTTCAGGGCCAGGTTAATGTCTGAAAATACATATAATCCTCGCCAAGTTATATTGGGATTTCACAATTATACGTAGCTTAATCATGATAATGGCTCAAATTTTATCATTATCATACCATGGACAGAGAGTGACGATTCATTCACTTCATCATGCATTCACTCTCTGTCCATGATATGATAATAATAAAATTTGAGGCATTATCATGATTAAACTACGTATAATTGTGAATGCCCAATATAACTTGGCGAGGATTATATGTATTTTCAGACATTAACCTGGCCCTGAGGATGGTTCCATATGTGACCGAAACGTCGGCCCTGGTTTGTTAATAAATTGAAATAGCTGCTTGCTCACTCATTCTACCTAATTGATTATCAACTCTCAACTATACTATACCTCCTTCAAAGAAACTTTTATTATTATTTTTTTTTTCCAATATACCGGAAATATATTTGAAATGGTATGTTTACATACAATCTAAATATATTTATAAACAAACGTACATTGCACGTTTAATAGTATAAGATAGAGCTGTATATGAAATAGAAAATCCGATAACTTTTTAAGCAATAAAGAATGATTTATATTTCTCTCTCTCTCTCTCTCTCTCTCTCTCTCTGTGATTCGTTTATGATGAAGAAAAATAGCATCAGCGACTAGCAGGGCCTATTTATATAGAAAGAAACATTTTTTTTCCAACTTGGATATATCGATTGAAAGATAAATTCAATATTTATGATTAAGTGGCAATAAATATATATATATATATAAGGTTATGTAGAAAATCAGTGGCGTAACGTTTTTTAGCTGGGCCCCCCGCAACCTTTATTAGACCTTACAAATTTTTTTTTTTTTTTTAATATTCACACTTTTTTCTCATTCACACTTTCACACACATTCACCCAGTCTCTTCGACCATTCAGGCCATATAAGACTTTTACGATAACCGTTGTATTAGTAATTACCGGTATATATATTGGGGTCCAGTTAGGCATTTGGTATCCAAATTGTTTAAATAAAATAATCGGATTGCCTGCGGCCCGAACCCGCGACTTTTGATATACGAGGTTAGCACGCTAACCTCTACACCAAGCCCCGAGGGCAAAAATATTTTTAAAATACCGTATTTAACCCTGCGGGCCCCGGGCCCTTTCAACGATAAATTTTCATTAATTATTTTTTTTTATCTAAATTTTTCTGTTTTTATCTGAGCCCTGAGGAGATACAGTTTTTTAGCCCGGCCCGACCCGTGGGCCCCCAAGGTCCGGGGCCCCCGCATCGCGGGGTTTGCGGGGGGTGTACGTTACGCCACTGTAAAAAATTCACCAGTTTATTTGGCAAATATTTCGGATTGCCTACGTAATCCATCCTCAGTGCATCAATTTATACATATCGACGTTCTAATTAGCAAAGTGCCTAACCTCCATTTTTGTTTATTTCTCAGGAGAACCAAAAACATTTCATTGCCATTGTTAGAGCACTTTTCGTGCAGCAAGGGGGGTCATCATGCCCCGGGCGCTACTCACAAAGGGGCGCCAAATGGTCCGCAAAACAAAAAATTGCTGGATAATTTTTATTTTAATTATAATTGATTTCTGGAAAATATATTTTAAATTTATTGCCAGTGTAATATATTAATATAGGGCCTATTTTACATATAATATTATATGGTTTTCGAATGGGGGGGGGGGGCGGGGCGCTAAAAAGATATTGTGCCCCGGGCGCGAGTTAAGCTCGCTACGCCAATGTTAAGTCCGAGGTGTCTTGTATCTTAAAATGACAACTTTCTGCTTCAATTGGTTATAGCTTAAAAGGACTAAAGATGGAAATAAACTTCGTCCGAAATGTCTCATTTGACTTTCGTATCCATTTTCGCACTTGAATTTGATATGCCCACCTCGAAATAAGAAATAAGATTTATAATGTTGAAAATATTTTAAAAAAATTATTTACATATTTCTTTTATAGACATAAATTCAATACAACGAGGGAAAATAGATCAAAGAGATTCGTTTTTATTGTTCTCTCTGTTAAAAAATGTCTCTCGGCAAAATTGAAAATAATATGGAATATATACCCTATATTGATATATACGAGGTATTTTATGCTTTTTCTGCAACGGAGGAGACCTTATGAGAAATATTTATTTAAATTAATATTAGGACAGGCCAAGGGAACTAATAGTAGGGGAGCCCAGAGTGCTAAATGTGTTTTTGCTCGAGCGCTTTGAAGACCTATTGGATCGCGAAGATTATATGCTAATAAACAAAAAGTTTATCTGATGTAAAGTTGTTTAGTGGTGGGGCTAGCGTGTATAAATTTCTAAAAATGTAAAAAAAATCGTTACATCGAAATATTCGAGCGCGTCAGTCTTTGATACCGTGTAGTGTCTACCAACTCCTGTTTACAGAGAGATATTAATCTGACGAATAGCTAGGGGAAGTTAGCTGTAATTCGAGGTAGAAATTGGGGAAAAAATGTTTTTCCTCGAGCGTGTCAGAAATTCATAAGGGGGGGTTAATTTAACTATAAAAAGTATCCCATAATAAAGACTGACGATTTGGACGTGTCGAAAAGTTTATATCGATATTTAAACATGTCAAAAAAAATCGTGACATCGAAATGCTCGAGCGCGTCAGAATTTTATACAGGGAGGTTCAGCTCGATGTTTTAGTGGTGTAAACTCTTAATCTGACGATTTTGTAAAGGAATTTTTTTAATCTGACGATTAATCGCTCTTCTGCTGAAAAATTCTCAGTCAGCCATCGTCCGAGGGCGGGAAACAGAATTTATTTCATTTATAATCATGAAATATTGGTAAGATAATGCAAAATATTTACAGAAAACTCTTCATTATAGAATTTTATTTAAAAAACTAAATGCCTAAAAAAAGCCTTAAATAAATAATTTAAAAAAAATGAAAACAATTTTTTAGATTATAGACCTATCAATTTTTTTTAACAACAATATATTCAAAATGTAATACAATGAATTATAAAAAGATTATAACTGACAATCATTGATGCGAAAATTATAAATAAATAAATATATTTATATAGGCGCGCAATTCTGACCGCCATAGCGAAAGACCCTCAACGGACGAGAAGTTGTGGCATGACGTCATTGTCGCGGGTGCCCGCGTCCGCCCTCCGCCAACCCAAAGTCTACCTTAAGACGTAGAGGAAGAGAGAAAAAAGCAAAGGAAGAGAGGCGTTCGAGCGGAAAATTCATTATTCTCAATAGTTGTACATACTACACTCTTGGGATAGTTTTTGATGCTTCGGCTTACGATAATCGGCAGATTATGCTATTTCTATAAATTTTAAACTATTTTCTTTGAAATAAAAAAAACTACATTTGCGCTCGAACATTTCAAGGTATCGATTTTTTTGCAGATTGGTGATTCGCTCAAATTTTTTAGGTCACGCTCAAATCGTCAGATTATTGAAGGGATTATGTTTTCTGCATGTAATTAACTTATTTTGTTTAAATCTGACGCGCTCGAGTATTTTTGAGGATCGATTTTTTTTTACTAATCTGATCGACTGCCCTTGACGTTCGACACCATATTGAGGGGCCATACTTGGTAAAAGTACTTAACATAGTACAAAGATTCTCCCCCTAATATTAATCTGCCGAGCTCGAGCCACTTACGAAATCCCCTCTTGGGCTCCCCCTACTATAATGATCCCTAGGAGACAGAACTCTAAAAAAGTTGAAAAAAAATTTGGTGTGACTGCCAAGGGCGTCCACAGGATTTTTGCAGGGGGGGCAAGTCACTTTCAGATAATGCAGAGGGGGCAAGTCACTTTCAGATAAGTTAAAAAAACGTACTTTGATATTAATAATGTTATACATCTCTTATTAGTATTTAAAGCTTTCTCACCGCGGCAAGGTGGATATACAGAGAAAGGTTTTTTTGTATTTTTTTTTTGTTTTATACATTTTTTTGTATCATTTTTAATTTTCCAGGGGGGGGCAAGTGCCTGGTTGCCCCCCCCCCCCTGCGGACGCCCATGGTGACTGCTGGCACAGCACACAACTTTCGATTACCAAACTTAACAGGAACACTAGATGGTATCCAAATGGCTTAAATAAAATCATCCGAACCCGCGACCCTTGCTTATAGAAGGCCACTCTGACAACTACACCAAGGCCCGAGGGTACCTTTGATTTTTAATGTGAAACTTTTATTTGGACCCTGTTACGCAATTGTGTGTCAAGCGCTAGATACAGAGATTTGAGGAAAATCCAACATTAAAGTTTTTCTGATTTAAATTGTTTTGATGAGATTATATGGACCCTGTTATGCAATGGTGAGTCAAAGGACCAACCATCGAGTTTTGAGAAAATCAACATTAAAGTTTTTTGTTTTTCATTGGATTATATATAATTTTTTTTTTTTTTTTTTTTGTTTTCCAATTGTGCAAGTAACATTAAACATAAATTTTTTTAGGACATATTTCATAAAAAAATACTATTAATTAAAGCATTTGAAACAATATTTCGTGCTTAACTCCAATTTTTAATTTTTTGGCGTTTGACACATAATGCATAACAGGGTCCATATATACATGTATATTTTATATTACAAGCGCTCGCTCGCGCTACGCTTCGCTCACACTTGGAAGCTACTGGGGGGCTTCGCCCCCCAGACCCCCACTGGGGGGCATAGCCCCCCAGACCCCCGTAGTTTTTTAGGACTTAAAGTCTTCTTCTATGACTTAACAACTTCTTCTATGACATAACATCTTCTTTTATCCACAATTCAACTTTACTCTAACTCTTACTAATTCATCTTTCACACTTTCACACTCTTAATTTTTCATACATACGCTCAGCCTACATCCTGCACCAACCATTGCAACCACCATTACATAATGGTGATATCAACCACCAACTTCAAAAAAATTTCATTTCCATTCTCATCCTAATCATTTATTTTTTATAATTTACTAAATTACTCTTTCTTTTTCCTTTCTTAGTACTTCTTCATTGAACAAAAAAAAAAATTTTTGTTATGTTGGTAGAATCTAAATGCATGTTTTTTTTTTTTTTTTTTTTTTTAAAACATTCACACTTTTTTTCTCATTCACACTCTCACTCACACACACATTCACACAGTCTCCTCGGCAACTCAGGCCATTTAAGACTTTAGACGATAACCGTTGTTATGTATAATATCTAGTGTGGGTTCAGGCATTTCTATTTAAGCCATCTGGTATCCAAATGGCTTAAATAAAATCATCGGACTGCCTGGATCCGAACCCGCGACGTTTGGTATAGGAGGTAGGCACGCTACCTACTACGCCAAACTCGGGGGCAAAATGCATATGTTGCTATCCATTCAAAATGATAAAAACAAAAGATTTGACTAAATTTTATAAAATTTCAGGATTTTTATTTAATGATATCAAAACGTTCACTAAAAAAGGTTAGGCTCCGATTCGCCTGGGGAGAACCCTCGCCAATCCTTTATTGCCATTGCCAAAGAGAAAACAATGAAAAATCAAGAGGTCTACAAAAAAATTCTTTTTTTGCCATTGGTAAATAGAAAAACTCGAGGAATCCAAAGGGCCACAAACATATTAGGTTTTTTGCCACGAAATGGCTTAAATAAGAATGCTTGGAACCCAAATACACCGTACATATACCTGGTGGGCCAATAGTGCTTGAGCTTATTAACGGACATTTTTAAAGTTTTCAATTTTATTATAAGGATTATAAAAATTGCTCAGCTATATTGTCATATTGGATGGGAGAAAGTAACGATTTGCAAAACATCAGTTGATTGTACTGAAGATTCCATATCACTGGGGTCGAAATATTTACAATTAAACGGACAATACGCAAAAGTATTTATTTTTTGGCCCACGGTTTTTTATAATAAAATTGATCATCCTTAGGGCCATCTACAAACAATTTTTAAAGTTTGTTGATCGTGCATAATGTGTGGGGCCTTTAGGGCTACAAATTAAAAATAATTTTATTCCAATTCCATATCAAAGTTATGTTTATAGTGGAGAATTGGAGATATCAGCCAAATTGAGATTATCCAGGTTAATAAAAACTTCCAGGATAAGACGTTTCGGCCTGAATTTATTTGGGCATCTTCATTTATCGGAAATTATACACACAGTGCAAGTGCACATGTGATCAAACCAAGACTCGTCAATACTAAAATATATTTGCTTCATACCAAATTCTATGTTTCCTGTGCCCAAGCTCAGAGAATACTGAAGATGGCCAAATAAATTCAAGCTGAAACGTCTTATCCTGGGAGTTTTATTAACCTGGACAATTCCAATTTGGCTGATATCTCCAATTCTCAACTATAATCACATCACAGCCACAACCTCAAAAGCAAAGTTATGTTTAGTTAAATGGAACGCCCTGTATATTATTGCATATTTGAATTCTACGGTCAATTTTAGTATGACTTTATGTCATGAAATGTATTCTAAAAAAAAACCGTTTAGCCCCAAATCAGGCTTTTGTGAAAAAACTGCTGTCGGAAAAAATTGAATATCGAGCGAACCATAAAACTTAGAGGACTGTTCTTTTGTGATGTTACTAATCATGAAATGTACTATTGTAAGCCAGATGGGTATTCTTGTGTTGGGAGTAATGGCCATGCAAATTAGAAAAATTACAATCATGGATCAAACAAGGATAACTCCATTTTCTCAATTATTCCATAATAATTGAAAAAGAAATTAGGGTTATGATTAGGTGAGCAGGTGCGTCATTTTGTTGAAAAATCATAACCCTAATTTGAGCAAGCGGGACTTCTTTGAAGAGTTCTAATAAATGATTTTAAAGAAAATTTAAAGACATTTAATCACCGGAGACGTTTCGGTTCCTTTTATTTAAGAACCATCTTCAGTCCTTAGATTGAAATACAAATGCACAGAGTTAGTCAATGTTATACTTGGCATATACATTGTTGTTTCGTCATAAAAATGTTACACATGTATATTCCAGGTCAAAAAATATTTTACGATGGTCTCACTGGTGAGTATGTTATATCAATCAATATGATATAACATACTCACCAGTGAGACCATCGTAAAATATTTTTTGACCTGGAATATACATGTGTAACATTTTTATGACGAAACAACAATGTATATGCCAAGTATAACATTGACTAACTCTGTGCATTTGTATTTCAATCTAAGGACTGAAGATGGTTCTTAAATAAAAGGAACCGAAACGTCTCCGGTGATTGAATCTGCATACAGAGTCTATTTATTGGCTGCTCCTGCCCATAATTATCCATCTTCACATCTCACAGCCACTACTTCGAACATATTTAAAGACATTTTCTAATTTAGCATATATTTTCTATTTATTACAATTTTGTTTTGCGTTTGGAGTTTTTTAAAATTATTTTGTCCTTAGTAATTCATTAGGCTAAAAAATACTATTGACCCGCTGATTCGATTCTGTCCCAACGGTTTAATTATAAATCTGTGGTTTCTATCGATATAGCGTACTATGGAACCTAAGATGCCATTGTTAGAATTCATAGATGAAATATCAATAGGACTTCTCTCCATTTCCAATGTTTCAGTGGCAAGAGGGCCTCAGCATAGATTTTCTTCTCAAATTTCAAAAGATTTTCGATTGGATAGAAGAGATCATTTGGTAGAAAAAAATTGAAATATATCGTCATTTGGACATTGCAAAAAATGTACAAAGAATTACACCCTGATACATGTTTTTTTATAATTTGGAATAGAAAGAGTTATGGGATAAAAAAGTAGATTTACTTATGTGTATAAATTAATTAAATAAAATATAATATTCTAAAAAGGCATTTCAGAAAAAAATAACTACTTGGGGAGATACCATGTCAAAAAACAGGTTGAGAGATAGTTCAAATTCAACTGATTCTTACAAAAAAAATATATAAGGGTTTATAAAAAAGGAAAAATATCCATCCCAAAAAAAAAAAAACTATTTTCGTCTTCATGCCAACAATTTTTTTTCACAGTTTTTGACACAGTTATACATATGATAGATATTTATTTAATGGAATGGAAAAGAATAAGTACAGGTGCAGCAAATGAAGAGAGCCTTTGGATGCCAAATGCCGAAAAGGAGACGTTTCGGACAAAATTTATTCGTCCATCTTCAGTCCTCGTTGGCTTATAAATTAATTAGGCACAAAGTTGTCATTGTTGTCTTGGCACGAATTTGTGCGCATGTATATTTTTTTTATAAAAACAGGCGAGTGTCAATGTTTCGTGAGTGTCTATAAGATATCTTCTCTATCTTATAGACACTCAATGTCAATGTTTCGTGAGTGTCTATAAGATATCTTCTCTATCTTATAGACACTCACGAAACATTGACACTCGCCTGTTTTTATAAAAAAATATACATGCGCACAAATTCGTGCCAAGACAACAATGACAACTTTGTGCCTAATTAATTTATAAGCCAACGAGGACTGAAGATGGACGAATAAATTTTGTCCGAAACGTCTCCTTTTCGGCATTTGGCATTTAAAGGCTCTCTTCATTTGCTGCACCTGTACTTATTCTTTTCCATTCCATAACATCAACAGCAACTTCTCTTCGAAGATATTTATTTAAATTAATAAGATATTTACAATTTGTTAAAATTACCTAAACAGTAATAATAATAATAATACCTAAACTGTTTTTATAAAATTGCTTTGGAACATGGTACTTTTTTTAATGCCATGGAACGTAGAATTTAATTAGCTTTCAGATGATATAAGGTTGTCTATATCTATCTTTGATAGTTTTCTTTTTATTCCAAAATATCTGATTAATTTGACTTACGAATGGAGAAAACAATTAAAAAAAACAATCCAAATGCAAAATAAATTTGTAATAAATGGAAAAGATATGCTTAATATTCGAAAATGTATTTAAATTTCCATTAAAATCATTTGTTCGAACTCCTCGAAGAAGTCCCGGTTGATCAAATTAGGGTTATGATTTTTCAACAAGATGGCGCACTTCCTAACCTGTACATAACCCTAATTTCTTCTTCGATGAGTTCGAACAAATGATTTTAAAGGAAATTTAAATACATTTTCGAATATTAAGCATATCTTTTCCATTTATTACAAATTTATTTTGCATTTGGATTGTTTTTACTTTTTTTAATTGTTTTCTCCATTCGTAAGTCAAATTAATCAGATATTTTGGAATAAAAAGAAAACTATCAAAGATAGATATAAACAGCCTTATATCATCTGAAAGCTAATTAAATTCTACATCCCATGGCATTAAAAAAAAGTACCATGTTCCATTTGAAATAATGAAGTTATCTATGATTGAAATTTTCCAAAGGCTCCTTCTCCCCACAAGAATAATTCCGGGTTACCCATCTGGCCTCCATTAGTACATTTCATGGTTAGTAACCTCACAAAAGAACAGTCCCCAAAGTTTTATGGTTCGCTCGATATTCAATTTTTTTGTTTGTTTTAGAATACATTGTATGACATAAAGTCATACTAAAATTGGCCGTAGAATCCAAATATGGAATAGTATATAGGGCGTTCTATTTAAAAAAACATAACTTTGATATGGACCACCCTGTATATGAGGTGCAATTTAAACAAAAATATTTTAAATTTGTAGCCCTAAAGGCTCCACATTATGCACGATCAACAAACTTTAAAAATGTCCATTAATAAGCCCACAATCTTCCGTCCAAGCACTATTGGCCCACCCGGTATAAATATGAAAAATAATACGTTAAATATATGTGAAAGAAACCAATCGATTATTTAAAAATTCACTGACAAGGGGACGGCCAAGTGAGTATATCACGGATTCGTTTGAAAAAAATTGAGGTGATACTTTGAGCCAAAAAAATGTTCACGTGTTTCGGCGTTTTACTCCATAGAGCCCCGATTGGCCAAAAAAAATAAATAAATACCGGAACAATTTTCGCGCTTTCAAGTAGTTTCTGTTTGAAACATTACGTAATAGTCAGCTGTGGTTGGGCTGGTAGCGTCGCCGACTCGTAAATATGAGGTTCCGGGTTCGATCGAGGGAGTAAGCAATTTTTTTTTTTTAATCTTTTTATGTTATCGTAACAAACAATACAATATATTTAAAACTGTTTCATATTATTTTCTTTTATTAGTTATTAAATTTTAAAATTTTTTTTCGAGTTTCATTAGTACAGACAGTATAGTGCTTCCCTCCTGAAATCCGAAAACAAAAATGTGCATGTAAAAAAATATCCTTTATAAACTGCGCTAATAGTCTTATTTGTTTTGCATGTTATCTATATTCGCTTGACTGAACCTAATTTTTTTAATCAAATATAAGCAAATTAAATTTTTTATTAATTTCATGTAGGTATTTATTTAATTAATGGATTATTTTATGCCTTCTTTATTTCTTCATATAATTAAATATTGTAATATTGTAATGATATTTTCTTCAGCCATTTAAATTAAATTTTTTTTTTTTTAAGGTTATAAATAAACTCGGAAAACAATTTTAAAAAATTTTTAAAATTTAATAACTAATAAAAGAAAATAATATGAAACAGTTTTAAATATATTGTTTGTTACGATAACATAAAAAGATTAAAAAAAAAAATTGCTTAATCCCTCGATCGAACCCGGGACCTCATATTTACGAGTCGGCGACGCTACCAGCCCAACCACAGCTGACTATTACGTAATGTTTCAAAAAAGAAATTACTTGAAAGCGCGAAAATTGTTCCGGTATTTATTTATTTTTTTTTGGCCAATCGGGGGCTCTATGGAGTAAAACGCCGAAACACGTGAACATTTTTTTGGCTCAAAGTATCACCTCAATTTTTTTCAAACGAATCCGTGATATACTCAAGCGCCGTCACTGCAAGCCGATGACAAGTGTTACCGTAGAGCGCTTTCTCATGTTTAAAACGCATAAAAAATTATTTAAGAAACTCAATGTCGCAGGAAAGGTTGTCTTCTCTTTCGTTGTTATCAATAGAAAAAGATTTATTAGTTCAAATTTCGAAACAAGATAACTTCACAGATCAAATTATTGAATTATTTTCTAAATTAAAAGATAGGCGAATAGATTTAATTTACAAAAACAAATAAATACGCCTTTTTCTTTCTTTTTTCTATTTTTCGTAAGTAATATATATATTTGTCGCCTACCCAGTTGTCTCGGCCACGAGCCGCCACTGTTGTAAAGTAATAGAAGAAGTTTCCCTTCATATATAGATTTACAATCTATTTCTTTCATTAGACATTCTATTAAATATTTATTTTGTATCTTTTATAAAAGCATAAAAATATATAAATATAGGCCAGATAAAGGCTAAAAGGGGATCAGCTGTTAGACTATCCTGCCATCTATTGCAAGAATGCTGAACTAATTTGACAGTTGATTTTTAAATAAATCATCTAAGCTTATTTTAAAAATTTCTTAATTAATATGTGATTAATAATAACAATAAATTCATTTTTAAATTTAAAAAAAATTAAAGATTATTGGGACAGATTGTTTTTTTGTATTTGCTTGATAACAAAAAAATTAATTACGATAATTTTTTAATAAGTCATTAAAAAAATTATAGCTCGATGTCCCAATAATCTCTTATGAATTTAATTCATTAAAAAAAAACCGCATTGAAAAATTCCTCATAATAGTCTAGTTTTTTTTTAAAGTACGTTTAGACATCGCTCCTGAACACCCTTAAACAAAAATGTTAGGAAAACGAAAACGTGTGCGAGAAAATGAATGAAATTCAATTTTCCACCGAAACCTCGGGTTAACCGGCCAAACGGCTATCCGGCTAGGGCCTCTGTCCCGCCCAGGCTGTTAAAGAGAGATTGTACTGTAGTTACAAATTCATTTTCCTCCTCCACCCCCTGAGAAATCTCTTGGCTACGTCTCTGTCTCTGTCACTGATGGATGCACTTTTTTTTCTAAATAAACTCAAATTAACGCAGCCATTATTAACTCCTACTAATAAATGAGCCAATAACGTTAAACAAACAAACAAAAAAAAATATCAAAATACGCTAATAAAGAATTACAAATTGCATGTAATTTGAGAAATTCTTTTTTGATATATAACGTTATTAATCAGTTGAAGAAGAAGAAGAAGAAGAAAAAAATGAAGATGAGAGATCTTTATTTATTTTTCATAAAAGTTAATAGAGAAAATGGAATTGTTTTCGTCTTCTCCGGGAGTAATTTGTTGGTGTGTGCATGCAAATCATTTAATTTGTTTTTTGCCCTTTTGATTGAATTTTATGCCTGAGGGAAAAAAAAGTTGATAAAACCTCTTCATTTTTCTCATCTAGAGAATAGAGTGAGTATTCATGATTTCAATGCGGGAAGAGGGTGGGAGGGGTTAAAATAAAAAACCTCGACCTCTCAAAACAGAAACTAAAGTAGCATTCAGTACTTATGACCCACAAGCTAAAGACTAAATGATTTATTTTATTACTAGCCGCGTCGCCCCCTGGACCCCCCTCGCCTTTTCTTCCTAATTATTATTATTATTATTTTTTTTTTTAAACATTCACACTTTTTTTCTCATTCACACTCACATTCACACAGTCTTTTCGGCAACTTAGGCGATATAAGGGTGCGTACACACCTGCGCTCTGCTCCGCTCGCGAGCAGTTCGCGGCTCGTGTTCGTTGCTCGTTCCATTTTCATTGAAATTATTCATTTTGACGAACCTGCCGCGATCCAAAGAAAAGCCACGAACATTTTAATTAATTTGGAATTTTTATTATTAATTATTTATAATTATTAATCGCAAATAGATTGTGTTGCTGAGCGCGCCTAATTACTAATAAAAAACATTTAAACTAATTTTTATTTGATGTAGATAATAATGTCTCTGAGGCGAGATAGAGAAAACGCTCTTGCCGTTTCGGTTATGAGTGGTGCTTTTTTGCTAATGGCAAGTTTGTCAAAAAAGAAAAGGAGACGACGACGTTGGTGGTGTACTAATCTATTTAAAAAACAGAATGGTAGTGAAATTGTGATGGACTTGAGGTCGCAACAAATAAGCGGTTAATATAAGAATTTTACTCGAATGTCAGAGATTATTTGTCAAGTCTATTTAATATAAAAATAATAAATTTTAATATCAATTTATATTTTATATAATTTTTTTTTTTTATTAAACCCGATCCTTTGAAAATATTTGATTAATTCTTCATTTATTGAAAACTGATATTAAAATTTACTTAAAAAATACTATATAAAATCATCATAGGCCTATATTTTAAGGAAATAATATACATATAATTAACCTCCCTGGTCTCTGAGGGACATAGAAGATGATAATATTAAAAAAAATATTTAAATAATGATTTAGAGAAGACTTATAAAGGCTAAAAGTAGGTCTATTTTATATTTTGCTCGCGAGCTGCTCGCGAGCCGCTCGCGGCACCGCAGCGCGCCGTCCAAATCTGAGCCGCGAACCATCAAAGGGTTTGTCGAAAAAAGCCGACAAGAGATGGATCGCGGCGAGCAGCTCGCGAGCGACTCTCGAGCAGCTCGCGAGCATCTCAAAACCCGTACACATCTAACGAACATGGTGCTCGCGAGCGGAGCAGAGCGCAGGTGTGTACGCACCCTAAGGCCGGTATTCATAATCGAGACTTATTGAACAAGTCAGACTAAAGTAATTGCTTAAGTTCACTTTCGATTCATAGTCACAAACAAGCAATCCTTTGAGTCAGTGCAAACAAGCAGCACCTGGCGGAGACTTGACAAAGTAAAGACTTGTTTCCTAGGTCACCAGACCTAACTTATTCGATGTTTTCTTTATTCAGAGTTATTCCTTAAGCCAAGACTAGTTTCAAATAAGTTCGTTCGATTTCATAGTGATTTTTCATGCGGACTAGTTAGCAAACAAGTCAGAATTTTTTAAGTCAAGTCGAAAGGTGACTTGAGTCTTTGTTTTTGACAGCAGTTGTCAGATCTTCAATTTTCAAATTATCATAAATGTAAAAAATTAAGGTTAGAATTAATTATTAAATTAAATTATTAATAAATAACATTATTATTTATTTAAATTTCCACTTGGAATAAAATAATTAATAAAAATATATTTTTTTGCAGTTCTTTTTTGGAAATTATAGTTTATAATAAAAGAAGAGCAATATCTAGATTATATATTTATATTATTATATAAGGTAAATGAATACTTTGTTTTAAATAACTATTATTTATTTAAACTTTCATTTGGAATATAATCTTTGATAATAACTAAAATATTTATTTTAGATGGATTTGCACAAACAATTATGATTTAAATTTATATTGTGAAAGTGTTTTTTTATGATCAACTGAGGTGTTGATAGTTAATCAAATAAAATACGGAAGTTTTTCGGTTGCAGGTTTATTTTCGACTGAACATTCAGTTCAGTTCAGATGGTTATAAACCATAATCATAGATAATACCATAATCTTCAGGCTTGGAAATCACAATCGTTTTATTTTGTATAATATATGAATGCTTTCATTTCTTTATAATATAAAAATACATTTTACTTTTATGATTAATATAAAATTTTAAATAAATAAAATTTTCATTGTGCATATAATATTTGTTATTTACCTAAAGAAACCAAAAATCCTTTGTAAAGATATTAAAGAACAATTCTTAGCTTATTTTTTCCAAATGAGGTGTGTCTATATATTTTTTATTAATCAATATATATTTCTATGTATATTAAGGCCTTATTATAGTTTCTAACCTAAAAAAGTTTTTAATTAAGCTGTTCTTGTTTATTTTTTTAGAAATTTTTATATTTTTGTAAAAAAATTAATTATTTTTAATTAAATATTTTAATTTATAATATTTATTGAAATTAATTTCAATTTTTATTATGTTGCCTACTTCACAAAACGTCAAATTATTTTTTCACAATAATATAATATTTCTGTAATATTTTATTCTTTGAAATTTTTGACTCGCCATATTAGCCGAAGGTTGCCGATTGTATCCGATCGGAGCCGAGAATAGCCGAAGTCGTTGACTTGACGAAGCAATTGGTTTGGCAAACAAGCAATGTTTATTGGAACTCTGACTTCAAAAGTCTTGCTTGAATAATGTTTATGAAATCATAAACGATCTAGCTCGACTTGTTGAAAAAAGTCTTACTTCATGAAGTCAGACTTAAGCACGAAAACAAGTTTCAATTATGAATACGGCCCTAAGACTTTATACGATAACCGTTATTTATGAATTTATCTATATTAGGTTCCAGGCATTCTTATTTAAGCCATTTGGTATCCAAATGGCTTAAATGAAATCATCGGACTACCTGGGGTCCGAACCCGCGACGTTTGGTATACGAGGTTAGCTCGCCAAGCCCCGAGGGCTTCCTAATTATGAAAAGAAAATTATTATTATTCGATTGCAATCCAGTGCCTGCTTGAGGATTTGTTTACATTCATGGAATACACAAATGAAAAGAATACTTAAATATTTCTCTATACATTTCATATAGGAGAAATCGGCCACGGGGCTTGGAGTAGTTGGTAGCCTGTCTACCCTCTATACCGAACGTCGCGGGTTCGGACCCCAGGCAGTCCGATAATTTTATTTAAGGCATTTGGATACCAAAAATAAGAATGCCTGGACCCCCAATATGTACATTAATCAATAACGGGTACCGTTTAAAGTCTTAAATGGCCTAAGTTACCGAAAAGACTGTGTGAATGTGAGTGTGAATGAGAAAAAAAAGTGTGAATGTTTTTAATATAATAAAAATAATAATAATAATATGGGGGAGAAATCGTAACTTTAAGAATTAATTACTCAAAAAGTTATAGGAATTTCGGGATGAAAATAATTTTCCTGTAATCCCGAGAAGGTCCTCTTTATGCCAAGAGCAAGGGGGGGGGGGGGGTAAAGGGGGGTAATTACCCCCCCCCCCCCCCCCGAGATTTGAAAAAATACTTTTTTTTCGAAAAAAAAAATTATTTTTAATATAAAATTTAAAAAATTTGATTTGTATTTATATTGTGGCAAACATGTAGAGAATGCGCCTTTAAATTACCGAAATTAAGAAAAAAATTGTGTTCTGTGCGACGAGTCACACCAGATTACCCCCCCCCCCCCGAGAAACACCTTTGGATCCGCCCTTGCTTTATGCATATAAAATTTCATTTCAAAATTCCAACGGGAAGTTGCCTAAATAGAGTGTGACAGACAGACAGACGGACATTAGCGAATTATATATATATATATAGATTTTTAGATTTTGAGCTAACCCGGTGGGCCTGGAAAGCCCCATATTTTCTCAATTTTTCTTGGGGCAGGGAGCTTTCTGGGGGGGGGGCACGAGCCTTCTGGGAGACCCACCTAGTTACGCCCATGCCTCTCCCTCCCCTAACGCGTTAGGTAATATGTGAACAAACCATAAAATATTGATTTAAAACTGATATAATATTCGTTTATTTACTAAAAATTGGGAGTGCGGAGATTGCTAATAAAGAGAAATAAAAAAAAAAAAAACTCTTTGAAAATTTTATATACAGATAAAAGAGAAAATTTTCAGAGAATATAGAACGTTGATCCTTTTTACTATGATTTGATTGGTTGAACGAATGGTTAGATTAAAGAAAAAATATATTATTAATTATTCAATTTTAGTTCCATGTGAATATTCTCTAGGAAATTCTAAACTCATTACAAAAGATCCGATGCGAATTGAATGCGCCGTTTCCGAGTTATAGACGATTGAAGTTTCAGAGTTTTATTCATTTTCAATGTTATTTTAATTCGGGCTCTTAAATTGGCCAAAGGAGGGAGGGTCGTGGGCGCCAGGCTCCCCCACCTCTCCGCTCGGATTGTTGTTTCGGAGAAAAAGCGTCAGGCGCTCTCCCCCCCCCTCGCTTCTAAGAAAAATCTCTTTTTAAAAATAATAATTTAACAGCTTTTAAGTTAAATTTTTTTTTTTTTTGACATTTGGAAGAATTATAAAAATTAGACGAGAAAAAAAAATTAATTAAGCAGTCAGAGAATATTGCCAAATAAATGATAGTTATATATTTAGCTAGATGTAAAATCTTTCAATTCTTCATCATCTCATGGTTGTTATATTTATTTGAACACAAGCGATATTTCGATCTTGTATTACCGTAGGGGTAGTTAAATATCAAAGTGTAAAATTTAATCTAGATGAAATGATTTGAGTACTTAAAACAATTTTTCACAAAATATTACTGATCAGTGGCGTAACCAGGGGGGGGCGAGGGGGGGCGCGAGCCCCCCCGCCCCAGGCGCAACGAGCCCTTGGCGCCCCCCGAAACCGGCATAGGCGCCCTACGGCCTCTAAAATATAGCCCAGCGAATGTGATTTTATCATATTCTTTTCATCGATTGTCTTAAAAAATTGATTGTTTTCTTTTAAAATTATATTACAACTTGAATTCTACTATTTTAAATGAATTTAATTCCAAAAATAATAAATAACGTATATAGAGGCTTTATAATTAAAATTTTTTTTTTATTTTGCAATATATAAGCCTTAATTTGATGTTTTATGGCTGTGGAGATTTACTCAGGATTCGTATAAGGCTTAATATTTAATTTTTTTTTGAAATTCAAAATTTTTTTAAGCATGAAGGAATTGAGCTATGCGACTGAAATGTTATATTTAAGTTAAACACCCCCGGGACCGTGAAAATAAGCTTTTAATCAAAATCGGCCAAAAAGTACTAGTATTTTACTGGTGTAGTTTTTCATTTTTTTTAGATTTTCTCAAAAAGAAAGGGCTTTTACCATTCTTCAGGCCCGACCGAGCCCGCCCGAATTTTTTTCAAACCCGCCCATTCCCGCCCGAGATTTAGTGAATGAATGAACGAATTTCTAGCAATTTTTAATTCATGGCCTCAAAGCCCGCCCGGCCCGGTCCGTGGGTAGGTAACGGCATACAGGCCCCATAGGCGATTTCAACTTTTTCTTGGGGGGGGCAAACATTTTTTTTTCTTAAAATTTACTTACAAATGGGTACTCAAATTTGGCCAAAACATATTTAATTTAATTAATTGTTTAATTTTGTGCAGCTTTGTATACTCGTAGATATAGTTTGGAGTGTTTTATTTAGAATAATATAAAATTTTATAAAAATCAGAGCCCTTTTGGGGAAGGCAAATGCCCCCTGCCCCCCCCCCAAAAAATGACGCCTATGGGGTTGGCCCGTATGCCCAGTTACCTACCCGGCCCACGGACCGGGCCGGGCGGGCTTTGGAGGCCATGAATTAAAAATTGCTAGACATTCGTTCATTCATTCACTAAATCTCGGGCGGGAATGGGCGGGTTTGAAAAAATTCCGGGTGGGCTCGGGCGGACCTGAAGAATGGTGAAAGCCCTTTCATTTTGAGAAAATCGAAAAAAACTGAAAAACTACATCAGTAAAATACTAGTACTTTTTGGCCGATTTTGATTAAAAGCTTATTTTCACGGTCCCGGGGGTGTTTAACTTAAATATAACATTTCAGTCTCATAGCTCAATCCCTTCATGCTTAAAAAGTTTTGAATTTCAAAAAATTAAATATTAAGGCTTATACGAATCCTGAGTAAAACTCCACAGCCACAAAACATCAAATTAAGGTTTATAGTATTGCAAAATAAAAAAAAAATTTAAATTATAAAGCCTCTATATACGTTATTTATTATTTTTGGAATTAAATTCATTTAAAATAGTAGAATTCAAGTTGTAATATAATTTTAAAAGAAAACAATCAATTTTTTAAGACAATCGATGAAAAGAATATGATAAAATCACATACGCTGGGCTATATTTTAGAGGCCGTAGGGCGCCTATGCCGGTTCCGGGGGCGCCAAGGGCCCGATGCGCCTGGGGCGGGGGCTCGAGCCCCCCTCGCCCCCCCCCCCCTGGTTACGCCACTGACTATAGTGTAGTTAAATATCAAAGTGTAAAATTTAATTTAGATGAAATGATTTGAGTATTTCAAACAATTTTCACAAAATATTACTGATGTACTTTTTAAAGGAGGGCATCTCAATAATAATGATTTATTAATTAAAAAAAAAAAAAATCGTTAGAGCGAATTTTGAGAAAATCGAAAAAAAAAAAACTGAAAAACTACATCAGTAAAAAAAAATTACTAGTACTTTTTGGCTGAATTTGGTTAAAAGCTTATTTCCACGCCTCAGGAGGGTGTCTAACTTAAATATAAAAATTTCACCCTACTAGCTCAATTCCTTCATGCTTAAAATTGAACACACAGGCAAGAGAATGTAAAAATAGGGGGCCGTGAGGGTCCCAAAGGGGCCGCAACTCAAAAGTTTAACAAGCACTGAACTAAATGTCTAAAAGGGATGGATTTTATTATTTAATATATTTATGAGAAATAAGCATCTCTTTGATTGAAGACAATTTTTTTTTTTCTCAAAGGATTGAATTCTTTATAGATAAATATGCATTCTTTTATTCTTATAGTTAAAAAAAGTTTCGAATAAAATTTTCTAAAAAGATCAATTTGCCAATAATTTCAAATGCTGGGAGAGCATCAATTTGCTTTTTCTAATTCGATCGGCGCCGAGAGTGCAGCCAGGAGCCTCGCTTCACTCTCGTCTAGGCTTTTCTTCACGCGCACATTCGCTTTTCAAAACCTCGCTATATCTCTCTTATTTTTCGTTGGATTTGTGGAAAAATACAAAACTGGTCTATTCAATCAATTATAAAGCTATAGACATTTTTTTATTTAACTACGCCCACATAAAATGGGGGTTTATTTATTGCCTTTGACATCTTCAAATTTTAACTGCCTCTTTCATTTTCTAATTTATTGTTTTTTAATTAAATAAACACATTTAGGCCTTGATATTGATTGAATAACTTAGTATATAAAATATTCAAGCAAAAACAATCAAATTTTAGTCTCAAAACATTCTGAAAATGATTAAAAATCGATTTTCCAAATTTATTTTGACATATTAATTTTCACTTTCTCTTAAAATTCAAAAATCAATTATTTCTTTGATGCTATTCTCATTTTGCTTTCAAAATTGTTTTAAAGAACACCATAGGTGTAACTAGAGAATTTGGCTGGGGGCCCTAGTTACGCCCATGTATATAGGATAAGAGAAAAAAGTTTTATTATTATTTTTTTATTTCTAGGGCATTTCTAGAAACTTGTCTATTTTAGAATTTTTTTTTTTTTTGAGCAATGACTTCAACTCTAGGGGCGATATCTTTCTTGTTGAGAAACACTGAAAAATATCCTTTAGTGATTTGAAATAATCGGGATGAAAATAATTTTCCCGTAATCCATAAAAAAATTTCGTTTCAACGGGAAGTTGCATAAATAGAGTGTGACAGATGGAAAGACGGACATTATATAGAGATTTCTTGATAAGTTATAAGCCTGAAAATCGATATTGTACCAACACCGAAAATGGTCCATAGAAAAGATCACCAAATTATAAAATTCTGAGAAATATTTAAAATAATTTATTTAAAAAAAGAAAATCATAAGGTATATTGATTAACAGAAAAATAATATTTTTTAATTAAATTGGCAAGAAAATCAAAGTTTAAACTAATTTCCTAAAAAGTGAGAGTGAGTTAGTAATAAGGAAATCAAAATTTGTTATTTGTCCAGTGGCCTAGCGAGAGGGGGAGCAAGGGGGTTCATCATGCCCCGCAAAACTTAGCCTCCCTAAAAAAAAAAGGTAAAATGATTTTACCAGCAGGGCAAAAAATTTTGAGTTCGGGGGCCCCAAAAAATTTCTATATACGCCCCTGTATAATGTTATGGTTTTCGAATGCGAGGGGGGCTAAAAAGGAATTGAGCCCAGGGCGCGAGTTAAGCTCACTACGCCACTGATTAAGAATCTACTTTTGTTATTTTTGTATCTCAATTATTTTTCCTAGTTTTACTCAAAAAACGATACAAAATTTGAGAAGGGCTTAATATCATTAAACATAAAAGGTAGAAGATATTTAAGATATCGAATAAATTCCGTATTTAATGCAGAGTTCCGGGGTGACCGAGCCGGAGCTCGGTCTTTTTTTTATATTGATAAAATTGTAAAAAACTAAAAAAAGTACATCAGTAAAGTACGAATACTCGAGGGGCGCAATTTGATTTGTATAGAAGAAATAAGAAAATATTTAAAATAAATTATTATATAACGAGATAAATAACTTGCTCCTAAATGGAAACATCAATAAAAAACACCAAAATAAGAAATAACAGTCCAGGGAGAGCTTTGAGGAATAGCAACATTACTGGGTGGATACTTAGAGGAAGGAGACAGTGCCTCATAAGAATACATTAATCATGAGATATAAGAGAGTTGCCCAGGAAATGCGTCAGCCTGGAGACAATTAAAAATTATTATTTTCAATAAAATTAATTAATAATAATCAGAAATTAGTATTTTAATATTATAATTTAAATAATAGGTATATTTCTACTAATTGGCCTTTTTTTTTTTTTTTTTTTTTTTGGAATGGGTGCATAAGGTCGAAGACCTATAATGACCAATAGTCACATGCAGCCAGGAAGAAAATAAAAACAAAAGGAGAAGCATAAAGGGGAAACTCAACTGCAGGAACTGAGAAGATGCCTGTTGAGGTTGGACTTGAAAGTCTGAAGATTGTAGGTTTTGGGGAAGATAGACGCAGGGAGCTTGTTCCAATCACGGGAGGTCATGGGGACAAAGGAAGAATGAAATTGTTTTGTTCTGTTAGTCGTGATCTGTTGTTGACATTGTTGACATTATTAAATTAAATACATTGTAAGTAATTATTGATATAAAAAATTAAATTTATAAAATTGCACATTAATTAAAATTTAATATTCGTGGAGAGATAAATCTGTGGGTCCAGAGTAAAGAGAGGGAGAGGGTTTGACCAGGAAGCAAGCCCACTAGGCTTTGAATATTATAAAACCTTTAAAACGAAAATTAGAAAAAGCTAATAAAGTACACCAGTAAGGTACTACTACTCGAGGTGTCCTGAAGATGAAACGTAGCGCAATTTGTTTTCTATCCCGGAAATAGCAAATATTTAAAATTTGAAAGAAATCTTTAAAGAGAATTTCGAGAAAATTGGGAAAAACTAATAAAGTACACCAGTAAGATACTAGTACTCGAGGGTGTCCTGAAGATGAAACGTAGCGCAATTTGTTTTTTATCCCGGAAATAGCAAATATTTAAAATTTGAAAGAAATCTTTAAAGGGAATTTCGAGAAAATTTGAAAAAAACAAAAAGTGCACCAGTAAAGTACTAGTACCCGAATTTTCCCAAACATGAGACCTAGCACAATTGCATATTTGGACCACAAATAGTATATATTTAAAATTTGAAAAAAATCGTTAGAGCCGTTTTCGAGAACTGATATGCATATAAACAAACAAACGTACATTGCTCGTTTAATATAATTAGATTAGATTAGAT
>JAKCPI010004562.1:0-11499 GCA_023213315.1 Euborellia annulipes | reverse complement strand
AAAATCTGGTGTGACTGGCGCACAGCACACAACTTTCTCTTACCCTTCGGTAAGAGAAAGTTGCGCACCGTGCTGGTCACACCAGATTTTTTGTGTCGAGATATATTTAGTTTCCGATAGCACCTTAGTTTCAAACTTGCATTTTAAATGTTGACTGCTTCAAATAAACTATGGTTATTTTTCAAAATTTTAATCTCATATTTGGACATTTTATACACAATATAGATTCGTAAATAAATACAAAATTTCATAAGAATTGGAAAAAAAAATTTTAAATGCCTAAAAAGTTCCAAAGGGGACCCCCTTTTGAATCGAAATTAACATACAAATCCCTATAGGAAATTAACATTGTTCCTTGCGAAGATAAGGTGGAAAGGGAATTTAAAAAGAGTAGAGAGAGACGATAATGTTTGCAAGTGAGAGAGAGACATATATGTTTTCTTTGAAACAATTAAAGACACAAATAAAATAAAAATAAATGGGAATTTAAATAATAATTGATTTTTAATCTAATAAAAAGAAAAAGATTTAAATTCCGTTACCATGGCAACCATTTCTATCTTTCCTATGAAGAACAAGAGTAAAGTGGTCTTCAGAAGATTTCAACGGCAAAATGAGAATATACATTTTAAAGAGCATCTAAAAAATAGTTCATTTATGAATTTTAAAAAAAATCCTTGGAGGGAATTTTGAGAAAATCGAAAAAAACTGAAAAAGTACATCAGTAAAGTACTAGTACTTTTTGGCCGATTTTGTTCAAAAGCTTATTTTGAGATTCTTCAAAGGTACCTAAGTTAAATATAAAATTTCAATCCGCTAGCTCAACTCCTTCATGCTAAAAATCTGTCCACACACACAGACATACATACCAACACACACACACAGACCAATTTGCGGGACCCACTTTTTTGGACTCAGGGGACCTCAAAACATGTATATCCATCAAAATCTGGACATCGAATTTTTGACATGATCGCAATACTTTCTCTCTCTATATATTTCATATATAGGGTATGAGAAAGTAAAAATCTGGTGTGACTGGCGCACAGCACACAACTTTCTCTTACCTTCGGTAATCGAAAGTTGTGCACTGTGCTTGTCACACCAGATTTTTTGTGTCGAAATATATTTAGTTCCCGACAGTACGGTACATTTGAATTCAGATGTAAAATTTATAAGTATGGGAAAATATTTATATTTTGTTACCATGGCAACCATTTTTCCTATCTTTCCTATGAAACACAAGAGTAAAGTGGTCTTCAGAAGATTTCAATCGCAAAATGAGAATATACATTTTAAAGAGCATCTAAAAAATAATTGATTTTTGAATTTTAAAAAAAATCGTTGGAGCAAATTTTGAGAAAATCGAAAAAAATTGAAAAAGTACATCAGTAAAGTACTAGTACTCTTTGGCCGATTTTGATTAAAAGCTTATTTTTCCGGTCCCGGGGGTGTTTAACTTAAATATAAAATTTCAACCTCGTAGCTCAATTCCTTCATCCTTAAAATTGAACACACACCCACCCACCCACCCACCCACCCACCCACCCACCCACCCACCCACCCACCCACCCACCCACAGACAGACCATGTCGCGAAAACCACTTTTTTGGATTCAGGGGACCTCAAAACGTGAAGATCCATCAAAATCTCGACATCGAATTTTTGACATGAAACCAATACTTTCTCTCTATATATATATTACATATATACATAGGTAAGAGAAAGTAAAAATGGGAATTTAAATAATAATTGATTTTTAATCTAATAAAAAAGAAAAAGATTTAAATTCCGTTACCATGGCAACCATTTCTATCTTTCCTATGAAGAACAAGAGTAAAGTGGTCTTCAGAAGATTTCAACGGCAAAATGAGAATATACATTTTAAAGAGCATCTAAAAAATAGTTCATTTATGAATTTTAAAAAAAAATCCTTGGAGGGAATTTTGAGAAAATCGAAAAAAACTGAAAAAGTACATCAGTAAAGTACTAGTACTTTTTGGCCGATTTTGTTCAAAAGCTTATTTTGAGATTCTTCAAAGGTACCTAAGTTAAATATAAAATTTCAATCCGCTAGCTCAACTCCTTCATGCTAAAAATCTGTCCACACACACAGACATACATACACACACACACACACGACCAATTTGCGGGACCCACTTTTTTGGACTCAGGGGACCTCAAAACATGTATATCCATCAAAATCTGGACATCGAATTTTTGACATGATCGCAATACTTTCTCTCTCTATATATTTCATATATAGGGTATGAGAAAGTAAAATTATATTCACTCAAAAAAAAATTATTTGCATTCTTTGTCTATTCACTTGACAAAGAATGCAAATAATTTTTTTTTAATAATAAGCACAACTCTATTTTTACTTTCTCTTACCTCTATATATGTTAATATTTAGAGAGAGAAAGTATTGGATTCATGTTAAATATCGATGTCGAGATTTTGATAGATCTTCACGTTTTGAGGTCCCCTGAATCCAAAAAGAGTGGTTTTGGCGACATGGTCTGTCTGTATGTGTGTGACACAGGCATGTCTGTGAACAAAATATCTCAAGAACGAAAAGAGCTAGAAAGTTGAAATTTAACGAAACTTTTGAATAAAATCGGCCAAAGAGTACTAGTATTGTATTTTACTGATGTAATTTTTCAGTTCTTTTTTTTTGATTTTCTCAAAATTTGCTCCAACGATTTTGCTTAAAATTCAAAAAATCAATTATTTTTTAGATGCTCTTTAAAATGTGTATTCTCATGTTGCTACTGAAATCTTCTTAAGACCACTTTACTCTTTTACTTCATAGGAAAGATAGGAGAAATGGTTGCCATGGTAACAAAATATAAATATTTTTCCATACTTATAAATTTTACATCTTGAAATTCGAATGTACCTTACTGTCGGAAACTAATCATAATCGATACAAAAATTTGAATATGCTCTTTGAAGGCTGAAGATGGCAGGGTTGATCCCACCCGAAACGTCCCAAATAATGAGTGATTAGAGGCTCAATTATTGCCTACATTCTCTTCCCTGTTCAACAAAACTATTATAATTGATATCGCAACCAGAGGGAAGGGGAAGAAAACGGCGTTGATGACCAGATATATTTAACGTTCTAAAAAACAATATTTTCTTAAGAGTAAAAGCAGTTATAAATATAATTTTTTAATCTCGTTTATTATTTAAATACATTTCTATGGTGATTAAATATGATATCCCATCCAGATGAAATATTTTTCAGTCTGTGAGATGGAATAAATATAACTGCCAAGTCTGATTACGGAAATGTCATCGGTTTCTTTATTCCGGCTAAGTTATATGGGCCAGAACGATCGCCAACGTCAAAAGAAAAATATATGCCACAACAACAAGATTATTACATTTGGTCTTTTACTCATATGAATTTTGACATAAACCTTTGAAATATAAAAAAAAAATCCTATTTTTTTTTATTTCACTTTTAAAATTTTTTTGGTATTGCTTTCAAAAATCTAGAACTCTTTTGTTAATCAAAAATTATGACAAAAAAAAAATAAAGAATCCGATGCAATCCAAAAATCTGATGTCTGTCCGATTATACTAGATTTTTTCTGTCAACATAAAGACAAATTAGATTTTGAATGTAGGCCTACAACAGAACTCAAGACGAAAACTTTATATCAATCATAGAAAAGTATTTATATTTTCTTATGATAGTAATAATTTCTTCTATCAGTCGTGTATCCAGGTGAAGTCGAAGGGGGTCGCTCACCCCCTCCCCCCCAAGCGGATCAAGCCTTTGGCGCCCCTCGATACCAACATAGGCCTAGCGCATCCGGCTTTTTACTTAAATCTCCGCCTTTTTTCCAGAAATCTCCATCTTTTTTTGAAATTTCATAATAAATTCATTTTATATCACAAATTCGAGATACGAATACAAAAAAAAAAGGTCAAGATTCGTATAGCCTACTAAAAAAAAAAGCTCGAACAAAAAACGGCGCCCCAGTTGAGCTTTGCCCCTTCCCCCTCCCTCTAAGGCTAGTTACGCCGCTGTCTTCTATCAATAATTTTTCTATAGAACACAAGTGTAAAGTGGGGCGCAGCAATTGTTAGAAGAAAATGAGATTAGAGCCTTACATATTAAGAAGTATCCAAAATATTTTAATTAAAATTGTTAGAGCCGAAAATCGTTACAAGAGTACATAATAAAGTACGTTTGTAAGCACTCCAAGCCAATTTCATTCAAAAGCTTCGTGTTGTCACCATTTAATTAAAATTTTTAATTTCAATCTCGTGTCTCTTTTTGCCCTAGAAATATTTTGTTCATAGACATTATTTTTCAGAATCTTTTTTTTTGGACTCAAAACTTGTATTTCCATCACTCTTATACATAGTTGTTGGAAAGAGACGGTAATAATTTTCTGACTGCAGAATAGATGAGCTATATTTATTTATTGAATAAAAATGGGCGTGATGGTAATTCATACGCCGACAAAAAAAATCAATTGTTCTAGTCTTTGCTTTTGGCCCTGGCCGTTACGGTCTTTAACCTTTCTTTGTCTATACATGTAACCTTTATGACTATTAAAATAAATATAAACGTTCGTCTCAGAAAACTTTCCATTAGAACACATAATAATTAAAAAAAATTACACGTCTCCTTTCATTATTTGGAAAACAAATTATTGTCCGAATGAAAATGATTTTAAGAAAATAGAGGCGATCAAATCCTGCAATAAATCAACATGATTTAATTCAATTTCTTTGTGAAAACATTAAAAAACCTTTTAATATTCTGATTTGAGCTGTATTTCATCGGAATTATTATAATTAGAAACTAAAATAATTTTCTAACTTTATAGAATATTGAAAGAGCCTGCTTGATAGAGAAACCAAAGGCAGACAAAAAAAATCAATTAATTTTTACTTTCTCTTACCTATGTATATATGTAATATATATATAGAGAGAAAGTATTGGATTCATGTCAAAAATTCGATGTCGAGATTTTGATGGATCTTCACGTTTTGAGGTCCCCTGAATCCAAAAAAGTGGTTTTCGCGACATGGTCTGTCTGTGGGTGGGTGGGTGGGTGGGTGGGTGTTCAATTTTAAGGATGAAGGAATTGAGCTACGAGGTTGAAATTTTATATTTAAGTTAAACACCCCCAGGACCGGAAAAATAAGCTTTTAATCAAAATCGGCCAAAGAGTACTAGTACTTTACTGATGTATTTTTTCAGTTTTTTTCGATTTTCTCAAAATTTGCTCCAACGATTTTTTTTAATTTAAGGAATATAATGTCTTTGTTTTAAAACAAACAAAAAAAATTTAAAAAGCAAAACAAAGACATTATATTCCTGGAGGCAGACAAAACCAACAACATGGTTATAATGAACAAAGCCGAATATGAACAAGGAATGAATGAAATCCTAAACGATAAAACAAAATACCAGAAATTAGGTCCTGAAAGGAAACACCTACATAAGATTGAGAGAAAAATCAGTAACCACTTAGATAAATTGGTAAAATGTAATACTCTGACAAAAGAACAATCAAAAACCCTCAAAGTAGAAGCTCCTGTTCCAGGCCAAATGTATGGGGTAGTAAAAACTCATAAGCCACAGAATCCCATTCGGCCAATCATAACATCAACCTCCACCGCAAACCGGAATGTGAGTAAATATCTTGCCAATATAATAAAAACCATTGTACAACATGACCATAGAATCAAAAACTCCGTTGAATGCAAAGAAAGACTAAAAGACCTAAAAATAGAAGATAATGAAGTTCAGGTCAGCCTTGACATAAAAGAACTCTACCCCTCCTTACCACTACCCTTAATAAAACGTATCCTCAGTGAAAAATGGGACCTAATGAAAGATGTGACAGAACTAAACAAAGATGAATTCATCAAAACGTTCGAAATATGCATGGATTCAAATATCTTCATGTATGACAACAACTTCTATATGCAGGTCGGAGGCACCCCGATTGGAAATCCAATCTCTGGGATCCTAGCAGACTTGCTGATTGATCACATATATGAAGAAGTAATAGCCAAATACGAACCCAAAATACTGATGCTATATGTTGATGATTCATACTGCATCTTGAAAAAAGAAAAAACTAATCCCATTGCTAGAAGACCTAAATAAATTCCATCCGAACATCGTATACACTCATGAAATCGAAACAGAAAAAAGAATAAACTTTCTGGACGTCACAATAATAAGGAGAGACAATGGAAGCATTTCAACAAATATATATAAAAAACAAACAAAAACAAATAGGTCAATAAATTTCCTATCCAGGCATCCCCCGCACCAAAAAAAAGAACATAATTAAAAACGAAGTTGGAAGAATATGCAAACTGTCTGAAGAGGAATTTATAGAAGAGAATTTAAGAGAACTGAAAGAAAAATACATGGAAAACATGTACCCTGAAAGTTATATTGAAAAAATGGTCCATGATGCAAGATATGAAGAACAACGGGACAGAAATAGTGAAGAGGAAAGAAGACAAGAAAAAAACCCCCCAAAATATCTGGGCATGAATTATATTCCCTGCGTATCTGAACAAATACAGCGTCTAATAAAGAAGTTTAATATAAAACTTGCCCTAAGACCAGAGAAGCCAATAAAAGAACTAATTAACAACAAATCTCAGATAGACAAACTTGACATGAGTTCAATAGTCTATGAGATTCCATGTAAGACTTGCTCAGAAAAAGAAAATAAAAAAAGCGTATATATAGGCCAAACTAAAAGACGATTACACATACGCCTTAGAGAACATTTCAACAGCTGTATACACCATCCAACAAGTTCGGCCCTCGCTATACACGCTTCGGAGCACCAACATGAGTTCTCATTCGAAGAAACAAGAATATTGGCAAGAGAAAACAACACCAAAAAAAGAGAATTTCTTGAATCATATTTTATAATGAAGGACAGACAAACAATAAACTTCAAGAGGGACAAAGAACAATGGTCTCTATTATACTCAGACATTCTAACTAGTCTAAAATAAAACAACATTAAAAACTATACATATATATAAAAAGTGCTAATATGTCTATTTTATAAAATACTATATTAAAAAAGGTAAAAAAGACTCTCTCTAAATATAATTAAACTTCCGAAAATCCAAAATAGTGTATTAAAAAATTGTTTAAAATAAAAAATAAAAAATTAAATAATTGTTTAAAATAAAAAAAAAATTTAAAAAAAACCCGCGAAAAACTAAACATGTATTATGACTAACTTCATGGACAGTAAGAAATATATTTCTCTTTGTGTATATAAAAAAATCGAATAGCTAATAATCTTATAATAGTCTTATATTAAGAATAAAAACCGAAAAGTAAATTTATACCTTATGACAAAAACCATATGGTTAGGAGAGCTGTCAAATGAAAGTCTATAAAAAAGAAAAAATATATTGTATTAATTAAAACTTGTATAATTAACTGTATATAAAAATAATATTTTGACATTTATAAAACAATTTTCTGTTTATATATATATAAGTTCATCATCGATGAAGAGGTAAGAACCAAATTAACAAAATAATTATAAAATGACTGTAATTGTAAATGTGAAAAATGTTGTGAATTTCAGACAAATATGGTTCTGATGAAGGCCCTTATGTCGGCCGAAACGAACAGGATGCATCCTCGTTAACCAATAAAATTGTCTCTGCTACGAATTGTGTGGTTTGATTAAATATTCCAACAATTCCTTAGACCCCGCCGTTCAACAGCGAATTACCTGAAAGAAACTACAAAAGAAATTCTCGAATATATGATACATCATACACTTTAAAATAGCAAAAAAATATCATTTTTATTTTAGTGAGAACAGAACTGACTTCTGACAAATACAAGCCTCAAACAAAATGACATGCTATGTTTGAGAATGCAAAAATCTGTAAAAACCATTTTGTGGCATATTGCCTAAATGGGATTCTACTGCCCCAACGCTTTCAATTCATTTTGATTAAGGGTTGACAATTTGCATGGGTTAATCATCTTCTGAAATGAGATCGTTTAAATTTTATTGGGTAGATAATTCTCTATTAGAGTTTAATAGCCAAGAAATCATTTAATTAAAAATAGCTAACAAAATTTTGTTTAGAAAATAAAGATTTTAAATAAAAATAATTATTGTATTGAAGAGAGGTGAGGGCAAGGGGTGGGGGGAGGGAGGCTGGGAAGGAGCACTACCTCATAAAATTCACCCACCCAGGATGAATTAGAACGTTTTTAGGTTAATATAAAGTCAGATAGAACTATCTGACTTCTTCTTCTTCTTCTTCTGTCCTTCTATTCCCGCGAAGCGGGGTCGGCGAACCTCACTTTTCCCCTCCAACCCTATCATGCGTTTTGCGACCGGAAGAAACAGGACAGACCGGGCCGTCACACGGTCTGACGCCTGTTGAAAAGAGGAAAGAAGAGACAGACATACAAATAAGTGAAGGATTGCCTGTCCCAGCTCGGGCAGCTCGTGGTCGCCATCCACGTACCCACAAGATGTGGGCCCATGAGCCGATAGAACTATCTGACTTAATTATTCATTATTAAACTAAAGACGTTCCAACTTTCTAGACCTGGACTAATTAGCCTATATGTATAATATTTAGAGTAATGTCATCGCATCCAAAATTTATTGTTAAGATTTTGATGGAAATACACGTTTTGACGGTCTTTGAAATCAAAAGAGCAAAAATTGTCTGCCCCTGCGTGAACAAGAGATCTTAATAACGGAAATAGCTGAAGGTTTTTTTTTTTTTGTTTTTTTTTAAACATTCACATTCACATGCACCCACACATTCACACAGTCTTTTCGGCAACTTAAGCCATTTAAGACTTTGACGATAACCGTTATAAATATATATTATTTGGGGTCCAGGCATTCTTATTTAAGCCATTTGGTATCCAAATGCCTTAAATAAAATCATCGGACTGCCTGGGGTCCGAACCCGCGACGTTCGGTATACGAGGTTAGAACTCTAACCCCTACACCAAGCCCCGAGGGCAGCTGAAGTTTAAATATGATAATACGTCCCCACACGCAAAACTAAACATTTGAACA
Source organism: Euborellia annulipes (assembly GCA_023213315.1). NCBI lineage: Eukaryota > Metazoa > Arthropoda > Insecta > Dermaptera > Anisolabididae > Euborellia > Euborellia annulipes. The sequence goes on along the minus strand of JAKCPI010004562.1, from coordinate 2,416 downwards.
AAACCGTCCAAAATGTACTTGAACTCTACTGATGCATTTTTTTTTAATCAATTTTCTCAACAAATGTTGACACAAAGATAAGAGAAAGTTTTGTGATGTGCGGCCACACACAGTAGATTTATTTTTTAAAGACGAGTTCTCAAACTTTTCTATTTTACACCTCCTTGTTTGAATAAATTTCCTCGCCTAAATAAATTTAAAAAACTAATTTATTTTTATATGACGTTACAGTGGTGTCTAATATTTACGTCTGAAAATTAAATTTTATACTGATTAACAGAGAAAAGGAATAATTTATAGAAAAACAATGGAAAATTTTCGTGAGTCGACTTTTTTTAATTTTCACAAGATAATCGGATTAAAAATAAAATTAGAAAATAAATGCGAAAAAAGACTGATTCGACACTGGCAGTCGTGACCTTTGTAACTAAATAACTATTAAACAAACAGCGTCCTGCTCAAAATGGAGCCACGTGTGAGCATGTTTTTAAAATGTTAACAACAAACTTGTCACCTTGACCGATTACGAAGCAAAAGAGACAATTCGCACCCGAACATGTTTTTGGCCGAATTGGTCCTGTTTACACCCCCCCCCCGCCCTTCCCTCCCTCCATCACTCTATTTTTAAATGAAAGACATTATGCATTTCATATACTGCACGTGCAAAGGGACATTACACAACCTAGCACTTAATTCCCCTCCACCGGTTGGCTTAATTTAGCGATGAGATGGCAAATACAAAACACATGTCTCGTTGATGTAAATGAGTGGGGTGAGGAGGGATTTAACATTTACCCCTAGGATAGAAAAACATCATCAAAAGAAAAAACAAAATAAAATATGAAATTAACCTCCAGGGGATAAAAGAGAAGCTTTGCAATGGTCTGTTCCTCTCTGTGTTGACGGAAATAAACTCCTGGTATCGCTATCTCTTCTATACAAGCAAAGCTAAGCAAAGACACTCACTCTCTATTAAAATTAATATTTTATTTGAAAAATTTACTAAATAATTTTCCATTTGCAACTCTAAATAAATCACGAAAATTTCGATTTATAAAAAAAAAAAACATTTTTAGTTCCCTTATTGTTAACATTTATTCAATCAGCGTGTGGAACGTCCTTTTAGCTACCCCGGTAGCCATCGATACTTTGTAATTTAAAAATCTATATATATAAAAATGAAATGGGAAAAATGTATGTATGTATGCAAACATGTATGTACATGTTCTATAGAAATCCACAATTTTCAATGAATCCATTTGAAATTAAGTACACCTATAATACATGGTCTGGGAGTAACGTAGTAATAATTTGAATCTCTTAAATGTTTTGGAAAATTAATTATAATCAAATTTCTTCAAAATGGGAACACAAAACCAACAAGTTGGCTAGAAATTAGAGAGCGTCCTTTACGCTAACCAGCTCTACCTGACTATGCGCCCGAGGGGGGCTCCCTTATTGTTAACATTTATTGCAATCAGGTGTGGAACAGTCCCCTTTAGCTATTCCCTTTCGGTACCCATCGATACTTTGCAATTTAAAAATATATATAATAGTCTTATCCCTAAATGGTCCCAGTAGCCAAAAAACGGTATTCATAAAAAAAAAAAAAAAAAAATTGTTCTGAAGATTAGCTACCAAGGGGTCGGACTAATTTTAAATAAATACCAGATAGAGAGTCTATTAAATTAAACGAGAGAAAGGAAAAACTATAATGCAGATTTTAACATTGAAAAGAGAAAAAAAAAATCTGGTGTGACTGGCGCACAGCACACAACTTTCTCTTACCTTCGGTAATCGAAAGTTGTGTACTGTGCTTGTCACACCAGATTTTTTGTGTCGACATGTATTTAGTTTCCGACAGTACAGTATATTCGATTTTCAAGATGTAAAATTTATAAGTATAGCGAAATATTTATATTTTGTTACCATGGCAACCATTTCTCCTATCTTTTCTATGGAGTACAAGAGTAAAGTGGTCTTCAGAAGATTTCAATGACAAAATGAGAATATACATTTTATTGAGAATCTAAAAAATAATTGATTTTTGAATTTAAAAAAAAATCGTTGGAGTAAATTTAGGGAAAATCGAAAAAAACTGAAAAAGTGCATCAGTAAAGTACTAGTACTCTTTGGCCGATTTTGTTCAAAAGCTTCGTGTCACGTCCCATGGGGGTGCCTAACTTAAATATACAATTTCAATCTCGTAGCTCTTTTCGTTCTTGAGATATTTTGTTCACAGACAGACAGACAGACAGACACACACACAGACAGACCATGTCGCGAAAACCACTTTTTTGGATTCAGGGGACCTCAAAACGTGAAGATCCATCAAAATCTCGACATCGAATTTTTGACATGAAACCAATACTTTCTCTCTCTATATATATTAACATATATATAGAGGTAAGAGAAA
>JAKCPI010004561.1:0-63275 GCA_023213315.1 Euborellia annulipes | reverse complement strand
GTAAAAATTTAGTCTCCCTAAAAAAAAGGTCAAATGATTTTCACGGGGGATTTTCCGCAGGGCGGAAAAAAATTCCAAATAAAAAAAAAGTAAAATGATATGAATTTTTTATATGAAATACAAGTTTCTGTTTCGGTTACGGTTTCGGCCGAAACTAAGATTTAGGCCGAATATTCGGTTTCGGTTGAAAATCTGGTTTCGGTCGGACCATAGTCTATATACTCCTTCTATAGAAATTCACAATTTTCAATGAATCTATTTGGAATTAAGTAAACATATAGTACATGAACCAGGGTGTAATCAAATTTCTTCAAAATGGGAAGTTGGCTTGGAAATTAGTAGCTCTGAGTCCCAGCTTTCCAGGTATACAACTAGGGCTGTGAAAAATTACAATTTTTTACATTTTCTATAAATATAAAAAAAATATTTTTTTATTAATCGTTATTTTAAAAAAAAGCATTATGTAATGCTCACGAATTTAAATCATTTAAAAAAACCGCATAAAAAATACTTTAAAATGGCTCAGTAGTTTCGGACTAAAGATTCAATGAAGCCCTCCTGAAGCCCCTTAATTTTAAAAGAACAAAATTCCGTGTAAGAGAAAGTTGTGTGCTTACCATTCACACCATATTTTTTTTAAAGAAATGGATTTTAAGTGAATTTCTACTATTAGGCATTGAATTTGATGTGAAATGGGGGATATACAATAAATAAATGTTGTTTGTTCTAAGGATATAACAATAAATCCTAACAAATAGATTTGTTATTTGGTTTTGTCCCTACCTGTACCCTGGATTCCGGCAGGTTGATTTTAAGTGCAACTTCCTCTCGCATGAAGATATCCGGGTAACGTGTTTTTGCAAATAGTGCCTCGAGTACGTCAAGTTGTGCTCGTGTAAACGTTGTCCTTTCTCGGCGCTGTTTCCGGGGATTCCCTGTACACACACACACACACACAAATACATTCAGGTCAGCTGCACCTGATCAGAAATCAATATCCTCTCTCTCTCTCTCTAAATCAATTCATCAATATTTATGTTTGTACTGATTATTAAATTGCATTGGACGGACAACGCAACAACAATTTAAATGCTTGACAATACCAGATTATATTTTCGACTTTGGATATTAAATATCAAAAAAAAAAAAAAGTTGAGTCAGTCATCTCTCGCTTGTTTAGATTTTTGACCAAATGCCCCCCTAAACTGACCTCAGAGAGTGGAGTTCTTTTGGCCCCAAACTAAATATATGCTGACACAAAAACTCTGGCGTGACAAGCACAGCACACAACTTTCAATCACTGAAGGGTAAGAGAAAGTTGTGTGCTATCTAACCTGACACACCAGATTTTTTAAATAGAGTTTTTTTTTTTTCAAGAGGGGATGAAACTAATTAAAAAAATAAAAGTCTGGTTACCATATTTCGTTTGAGAGAGAGATAATGAAGGTCTGTGTGTTATGTCACCTACTTTCCGTTTTTTTTTTTTTTTCGTTCATTTACATTTTTATTAAGTGTCAATGAAGGGAGAGAGTCAATTTTACTTTTTGCTTAGACCTGTAAAAATCTTGAATAAGAGACAATTCAAATCCCCAAATGGGGAGGCTGAATGAATTTTACCCAGCTTGAAAAGAAGCTTTGGGGTTTCAATCTCTGAAACGCCAATTAAAGCCAATTAAATCTCTCAAATGAAAAATAATAAATTTTGTTATATAGGCTAATTAAATTTTCTTTTTTTTTATATATACTTTGTGAGAGACCAACATAGGAAGCGGGGTGTTGGCAATTGTGAGAATACCTAGGTCGCCTGGGGCCGCACACGTCAGTATTTTTTTTTTTTTTTTTTTTAATCATATATTCAAAGAAAATATATTTTTCACGGTTCGACTTCTCTACTACACTTCATGGGCAGGGCTACACTTCGTAAATTATAGCATATTCATAACCAATTTTTTCTGGTAACAAAGAAATGTAAAATTTCATCAATTTTAAGGGCTGAAATAGGGTTAAAATCAATCTCCTGGTACCTAGTTTTAAAAAATTTTCTCGGACGCCCCCTCCCCCCGTTAGGAAGGGGGGCCGCACAAGTAATTCGGCCTAGGGCCTCTAGTTGTGTAAATCCGGCACTGAGAATACCGCTATATGGGAATGGGGGCGTGATGCACCAGACATACGGGATTTTTTTTTTTTTTTTTTTAGGCCATTTATTTTTCCCATAAGACATGAAAAAAAGGAATTTCTCAAATCCTCATAGAAATATAAAGGAATTCATAAATTACATCAAACAAAGCCCCCAGACTAGGAGCGAAGCCCGCTGAAGGCGGGGAAATTATTTTTACAGTACATTTTTGAAAAAGAATTAATTAATTGAATCGCAATGACCTTAGAGGAAGTCAAAGAAGAAGTCAGGAAGAGAAAGTCAAAATCTGCAAAATTATTATATAAACCCTTTTACGCATTAGTGTGTCAAGCGCCAAAAAAAAATTAAAAATTGAGTTAAGCAGGGAATATTGTTCCAAATGTTAAAAATTAATAGTATTTTTTATGAAATATGTCCTAAAAAATTTATATTTAATTTTACTTGCAACAATTGACAAAAAATGTATATATAATCCAATGATAACAAAAAACTTTAATGTTAATTTTCTCAAAACTCGGTAGATGGCGCTTGGACACACTAATGCGTCACAGGGTCCATATATGGTGTTTATAATTAAACTAGCAAAAAACTATGCAGCAGAATTTCATGAAAATTGGACAAAATTATGTGAATTTTATCGAGAGAAAAAAAAAAACAATAAATTTCAAAAAAAAAAAAAAAAAAAAAAAACTACTAGATATTAACATATATATATAGGTAAGAGAAAGCAAAAATAATAGTGAAGAGGTCAAGGCAGCCAAAGCAAAATAAAGTTGTTTTTTTTCTTTATTGAACGACTCTGTCGACGTTTCGGTCAATTCTTCCGGCCTTCATCAGAACAGGTGTTGTGTTTTCCTCTTGGCAACATCCATAGGCGCCGGAACTGGGGGGGGGGGGGGAAGGGTACATTGCCCCCCCCGGCATCCTCTAGGGGGGGCAGGGGGGGGCAAAATTTCTTCTATTATTTCATTTATTTTAAAAAATGATATATTTTTACTTTTGAAAAATAAAATCTTCTAATTTAAAAAAATTAAAAGAGTAAGAAATTCCATTTTTTTCCAAATTTTTTCCAAAAATTTTGATAAAATCACTAGAAAACTTTTTTAAAATTTTAATTTTATTAAAATTGTGATTTTATTTAAAATTTTTAAAGTTTTATAGTAGATTTGTTTTGTTTTATACTATTTAAACATATTAAATTATTTTAATTTTCTAAAAAAATTTTTTTGCCCCCCCCCCCCTGATTCAAATTCGTTCCGGCCCCCTGGCAACATCTGAACTAGAAGTCATGTCAACTGACGAATGTTCGCATCTATGTCAGGAGTTACTAACCTCCAGGCAAACAAAACACAGGCCGGAAGAATCGGCCGAAGATTTGTTCAATAGAGACTGCTCGCAAATTTCAAGTTTAATTATGGGCACCCTGTATATAATATTTTTCCCTTTTCGGCTAGCATTGCAACGCATAGTAGATATGCCGATGGCTACCGGGGACGTTCAACGAGCTGATTCCAAGGAATCACCCATCCGAAGTTTTTCCGCGCTTGGCATCGTTTAACCGAAACGAGATATTAAAATATTAAGAGTTCATTGTGTGCTCTAGAATTTCTAAATATTTATTTTTAATACTGCTAAGATTTTTTTTTTTTTTCAAAAGTAAAAGTGATTATTTTTCCATTTTGATTAAAAAAAAAAAAAATACTTTAATATATAATAATAATATCTCTTCCCTTTTTCTCTCACTTAAAATATCTTTTTAGTTACTTTAAAAAAGGATTTAAAATTTTAATCCATCAAAGAGATTTTTTTTTTAATATTCTAGTGTAATTACAAATAATACGTAACAAAAAAAAAAAGATTAAGAGTTAATTCTTCTGTTTTTAAATAATGATATTTAAATACGTGATAATAATATTAACAATAATTAAAAAATAGTAAATTCTCAAAAAAAAGGAATTCGCTTTTTTTTGCTGTAATGCTCATAGAAACAAAAAAAATATTTTTGGCGTTGTTGTTGTTGCTTTTAACCTAGAGGGCAGACAACCCATCTGCTCTTTGAAATACATAAGAGAATTAAAAAAAAAGAAAATTTAATTTCTACAACAATTTCTATTTTTTTTTCAAATGTGGGATTTTAATAATTAGCTTTGAATTTTCATAAGGCGAGATAGAAACCCTTCGGGGAGCCCCGGGGAAGGGAGAGGATTTTTTTGAGCCACCCCATTTGAGAATTTGCAAACTCTCCATAACGCAGCTATAAGATTATATAAAATTTCATTTTCAAATTCCAAAGGGAAGTTGGTAAAACAGACCGACAATCCGGATGTACAGTGAGAGACAATATTAAGTCCCACCACCCATGCGTTTTCTACTTTGATTGTTTCATTGTTTTTATAAAAGAAAATGAAAATCTTGATTGGAAATTTTCTAGATTTGAACTATAAAAGTTTCCATTAAAAAATATATAATATTTTTTTAAAAACAATGAAATAATCACAAGTAGAAAACGCATGGGTGGGACTTAATATTGTCCCTCACTGTACAACAGCAACAGGGCCGCCGAGAGTAGGGTTGCCACCCGAAAAGTATTGTACGATATTTCGGGTAATTATACTCTAATACCATTGGTTCCCAACCTGGGGGCGTGGCCCCCAAGTGGGCGATTTGGGATATCAGGTGGGCAATAAATAAGTAGGGGGCGATTGGGGGGCGATGAGTATTCAAAGGGGGAAAAATTATTAGAGTTTACTAAAATTTAAAAGAATAAATCAAAGAGAAAAATCTCCTATTTACAAAATGGTCAGAAGACAAAATATTGTCATAAAAATAAAATAGATCGGAAGATAATTCCAATCTAGAATTGGAAACGCCATTTTTGTTTTCATTAAATAAAGATTGACCGAAAAAAGATTATTTTCTTCTTAAAAAATAAAATTATTATTAGATTTTTAAAAGTTTACGCCAGGAAAGAAATCAGACAAAAATTTAATCAATCTTTATCTAATTTTTTAATTTCGTTTGCCGACGTTTCGGACGCAAATCGCATCCGACCTCAGGACAATCGGTGTCGGCAATCAAAATTAAAAATTAGATAAAGATTGATTAAAGCTCTATACTTTACGAGAACAATAAAATATGCAAAAATACTTTATTTGATTTTTCTGAGATTCAAAAAAGTTTGGTCGCAAGCATTGTTGCGTTTCTACTGCAGCAAGGATTTAATAAGACTGAAGATAACTTGTATAAAATAATTTCATTTTTAATGCCTATTCCTGGCACATGAGCATTCACAGAGAGAGTTTTTTCTGTGGTGGCGAAATGAAAGAATCAAAGCGTCTCTGAACCTTATCAAAAATTAATTACTTAAGAAGCAAGACTAACCAGTAGGGTATCCCATGCTGGAGTGAAGTGCGTCCATGGGACCCATTCCCAAGCCAAGTCCATTAACGCCATAAGGTCCTCCTTTAAGATATGAAGCGACACCTGCTGCGGCTGCCGCTGCAGCGGCTGGAGAACCTCCTGCAGCGCCACAGGCTGCAGCCGCAGCTGCAGATGGAAATGCAGGGAATGCAAGTTCACCGTCACCGCCGCACCTATAAAAAAACAAACAACAACAACAACAACGTCAGTCAGCTAAGAGACATGAATATAAACAACCAACATCATCTCTTAAAATTTAAATGATTTTGTCGCTGTTGGGTGGAATGCCCCGTAATAGATGGAGATCCCGAGTTCAATCCCCCGAAACTATGGGACATTTGTCAAATAAAACATACTCACATTTGTTAGAAATATATTTTTGTCAAATCCGAACCGAGGTATTCATTGAATCTTATTCAAATTTGTCAAATATCTCGAAAATAATTCTAAATGAATTATTACATTATAAAAAAGAAATTTAAAATCTCAATAACAATAATTAAATTTTAATATATAGATATATACATTCTACATCTCTTAGTTTCATTGCCTAATTAAAAAATTAAATCTCCCAATTATTATTCTATTAATAAAATTAATTATGTATTATTGAATATTGAATTACATATTTAATTATTCAAAAAAATCAATAAATTCTAGAATTTTTATTTAATTGTTTAATCGAAAAAAATATTAATTATTTGAGCCCAACTTGTTTGTTTACGTCTCTCAATATTTGTGTGGCCCTCTGCATAAAAAGTGGGAGGATCGAGATATTATTTTTAAATTCAAAAAGAATTTCTTCTTTGTTGATCGATTTGTCATTTAATAAAAGAAGAAAGAAAGAAAGAAAGAAATCCCCGTTTGAGGATTTCTTTTTTATTATTATGTATCTCTTTCTTTCTCTCTCTTTCAGCACACATGTTGTGTACGTACATGAATGAGAGAGGGGAGAGATAGAGGATTCTCTTCACTTGATTGGCCTTCTATTGAGTTGGATTTCATTCCAGACGGAGGGACTTCAATTACAACCTCATTATTTGTACATAATAAGGTGTTGGCCTTCAAGTCCTTGAGGCTCAAACCTTCTTCACTTCACTTGATGCCCTTTCTTCTTTTTAATCAAATTAAACATCGTGTAATGGTAAATATCTACGTCATACAAAGAGTTTAAATCCTTTTATTATTTGGTGCCAATCAAGGGAAAATACAAAAATTCTGTTTTCGCAGGACTCAAAAAAAACACGTCGCGAGAGCAAGTGCAATGCCCAGTTGCTTATAAGGGAACATTTTTAGGTGCCCTAATTAATCCTTCAATCCTGACGAGGATTTCTTTCTTTCTTCTTTTAATAAAGGACAAATCAATCTACAAAACGGAAATTTTTTTTTGAATTTCGTTCCTGAAGACGAGACCTAGAGTAATTTGTTCTCTGACCCGGGCATAGAAAATATTTAAAATTTCAAAGGAAATTTCGAGAAAATTAGAAAAAACTAAAAAAGTATATCAGTAAAGTACTAATAACGGAATTTTCCCAAACACAAGACCTAGTACAATACAATTTCATATTGGGACCGCAAATAGTTTATATTTAAAATTTGAAAAAAATCGTTAGCTCCGTTTTCGAGAACTGATGTGCTTACGTATACACAAACAAATAAACGCACATTGCTCGTTTAATAGTCTAACGTAAGATAAGATAAAATAAGATTAATTTTGTTTTTATTAATTAATATTTTTTTCTATTTACAATTAAATTACATCTCACAATTGAATAAAAATTTTAGAATTAATCTGATAATTAATATGTGAATCAAAATTCAATAATATATAATTTTTATTAATATAATAATAATTGGTAGATTTAATTGTTTAATTTTTAATTAGGCAACGAGAAGAAGAGATGTAGAGCGTATATATTTATAAATATATATATTGATCAAAGAACATTTAAAATAAATATGAAAATCATTTCTCTGATCTCGCCTTCTTTCTGAGCCAGAATTCTATCTTTTTTTGGCTGATAATATTATCGATTTGTTTTTTGAGGCTCATCTCCTCGATGGCCAGGTCAATAAGCAACAATCCATGGAGCCTTGGTTGAATTTTATTTTATTATAAACAATTCGTTGTAAATTTGAGATAAATATGGTGTAGAATTAAAAAAAAAAATGACAAAATTTTAATCATTTTCTCTAATCGAATTTTAACAAGTAGGTATACTAGCCGCGCCGCCTGCCTTCGGCCAATTATTTCTCTCCACTTATACTGCTGTGTTGTTAATTTGTGATATACAATTTCTTTAAATTACAAAGTGTGAATAACATTTCAATTGCCGTGCGATAATTCAATTATTGTAATCCTTTTTCGTCTTTTTAGACGTTTATTTATTTATTTATTTATGTTTAAGGGTGTCAATTAAGATTCCGTATTGTCTGTGCAATCGTAAGCCTCTTTTTTTCTGGAGATAATCTGCGCATCAGTTGACGAATAGATAGCAGGTATAAAATGTAAAAGTTAAAGAGAGAGAGAGAGAGAGAGAACAAAATGAGCTTACGACGACGAGAGTGTGCCAAACGGACAAACAACTATTATCTAGATTATCTGTTGGCGATGCTATTTTAGGGACATTCTTTACTGTCGGCAAAAAAAGGGGGCGGGGGGGGGGAGGGTCTACCTAACCCATGCCACACTCATTAGGACGCAACAAAACAACCTTCTTTTTCACACTTGCCGTCAAGGAAAATTTGTGTCTGTTCACATTTTGCCTAACTCCAAGGCTAGCTGGCTTTTAAAAATTAAATTTTCAAATATTTAATTAAACAAGGAATAAAGAAAGAGCGATGTTTATTTCGTTTATTTGGCACTTCAAGCCGACGTTTCGGTCAGATTTCCGACCATTCTCAGAGCTACAATAAATTACAGAAAGGAACGAATGAGTATACAGTCAGAGACAATTTTGTTTTTGTTTTCTTACATCACATGTTAAATGAATACAAAAACGTTGACAAATTATAATAAAAAGGCTAATCTTTACTATAAAGTTCGCTCCCACCAGAGAGCGCTGACGTGCTTTACTCACGATTCTCTAGTTCTCCACTTTGTGATTCGTTCTTTGAATTTAATTTTAAAATCGCCTTGATAATATTCAACATATAACATATGCCCAACAGGTTGGCCTGAAACTAGAAAACAAACAATTTTCAGGTCACAGTTTTTGATTGGTCCACGTCATGTAGCTCCTCCTTGCTTGTATTTTTCTATGTGGCAGCTTTGTTGTCTGCTTATAACCTGGTTCACATTCATTTTGTTTTATTTGCAAATTTCGGACTAAACTAATTTAGACCCTGGTATTTATACTGCTTTATTAATAATATGCTGTGCATAAATTTTTATAAATTGTTTGTTTCGAACGATTTTTTACAAAAGGAGGAGCTCCATGACGTCACTCTCTTGAAATGGAAAAAATGTAAACAAACCGAGTTTGACCCCCCCTGCATATATATACCTGGGGCAAAAATAAACAAAAAAATAAAAATATTCAACATAACATGCTTTGGAAAAAAAATTGTTTATAATTAGAGAAGGAGGCCGAGAGGGCGGATAATATTTTAAAGGACTTGCAGGGATCCCTTGTCCGAGAGCCACCGAAGGCTGCTCGAGACCTTCGGTAATTAAGGTCGTTTCTCTTTTAGATTAAAAAATGTTCATCAAGAATATTTAAAAAAAACATGCATATTAAAGAAAAGAACGAAAGAATCATGAACGAAAAGCTAATGTCATGGACTTTAAATTTGACAAACGTCATTCTAACCCGAAGAATCGTTTCAGAGATATAAGCAAAATAAAAAGCAACACGTCCTGAAACATAATAATAATATTTTCCCCTTAATAGGTTTGTTCGTTTATTGCTTTGATCCATTTAAATGTTTATTATAAATGGTATTTCCAGTGTTTGATTCGAAATTGGGCATCCATGGGCAAGTTACCTAGTGTTTTTTTCAAGCAAGTGGACGGAGCCTGGTTAGCACTTGCACGCTTCCCGGCGTTTGATTTTCTCGTTTTGGATGCCAGTGGACGCCCAAACTTACACGTGATTCAGAGCGTGTGTAGAGGGCGTAGCGGGCGTTTTTCTACAGGTTGAAGTTAGCGCGGTATTCAATAAAAATTCCCACTAGGAAAAGTTGAGTTTTTAGGGTAGTAAAGTGGCTGAGGAAAAATAATAATCGTGGCGAAATCATTTCAGTATATAATGATAATACAATCGATGTTATAGATAAAGGACTAAGCTCAATATTTAAAGATGAAGAAGAAATTAACGACATGGTATTAGTTGGAGATCTAAATGCTAGAGTAGGAGAAGAAGACCCAAGTAAAATTGATGAAAATGTGGAAAGAGAAAGAAAGTCACAAGATAAGGTAATAAATCAGGAGGGCAAGAAACTTATAGAACTATGCAATAGAGAAGGATGGAAAATAATGAATGGTAATTGCGAGGGAGATGAGGGTAAATTAACCTATATAGGAGCAAGAGGATCCTCAGTTATAGATTATGTTATTGTTAATAGAGAAACCCGTATCGTAGAAGATATCAGAATAGAGGATCGAACTGAATCAGATCACATGCCAATCAGTATAAAATTAAGTTGGGAAATCGAAAAAAAAGACGAACGTGCTAAGCAACATGATGGGGCATGGATCTGGAATGAAAATAAAGAAGAAGAATTCAAAAGGGAGATAGAAAGGTATATCTCAGAAAAAATAAGCAAGAACCCGGATGAGGAATTCAAACAAATTAACAATCAAATAACAGAAACAGCAAAAAAGCTAAAATTTAGGAAAAGAGGTATAATATATCAGAAGCCATACGATATAAAATATAAGAGAAAAAAGAATCAGATGTGGAAGAAACTAAAAGTATTCCTAAAAACAGGGAAAGATGAAGACCGAGTTAGTTATATAACAGCAAAGAAAGATTTAAGAAGACTAGAGAAAGAAAAAATGAAAAAGGAAAGAGAAAAAAGCTGGAAAAGAATTGAAAGATCAAAAAGTACAAAAGAATTCTGGGAGCAAGTTAATAGATTTAGGAAAAGAAGGAAAAGAGATTGAAATGAAGACATGGGAAAATCACTTTATGTCTATATTTGGAGGGAGTAAAGAAAAAACAATAGTTACGTATGCAAATACAGAAAATATTGATTATATAGAAGAGTTGGATAAAGAAATAGAATTTGAAGAACTAGTAAAGTGGCTGACTATTTTATCGACGAGTAGGCGTAACATTTTGATGGAAAACATGTGCGGCTCGGGTTTTGTCTGGTAAGGTCCTCGGGCTACCTTAGTTTGCACACAGCGAGGGCAGTGGATCTGGGGAATTGTGGGCTTGTGTACATCCATGTTGGGCTTGAATCGAACAAACCTAATATTACATAGTGCACGGGATCGTTTGTCGGAATATCGCACTCTCTTTATTTTTTAATTAATCTCATATCTAAGGATTCTTGCTGTGTAGACATTATTTTACATTCAATGAAGGAGTGAGCAAGCATCCTTCTCATATGGCAATATTATTAAGAAACTTAGGAAGGCTTTTTATGATAAAAAGACATTCTCCATTGAGTGATATATAACAGTGATATGAATTAAATTATGTGAAATAACATTATTATCATGAAACAAGAACATTGGAAAATATTTAAAAATTGTTTATAATTCTTAAGTTTTTGAAAATCCCACACTTTTTAATTACTTGAAAAAATTTTAACTGAAAGTTGGTAGCAATTGTCCTGTCAAATTAAATTGAAAAAATGTCGTTGAATTAGCACAGCACAATCTCTTTCTTATATATTTTAATTAGTTATATGTTAATTCCTTGAGATCCATCCATAAAAATATATTAAAAGGAAGGTTTAATATAATTGTCAATAAGAAATTAAAATATTTTTGTATATTTCATCAAAATAATAATAAAAAGTGAAATTATATATGAATAGGATTTTATCAGAGCTAAGGTATGTCTAATTTAATTTAAAAAAATACTCAGTATATATCTTTTAACACTTTATATTAAACAAAAAACAATTCTACATTTTGATAAACGACAAGATATTCATTAATTTTTTAAAAAACATATGACGAATGTTCATGACACAAATGTATATTATATTATAGATAATAAATTATTGTGATTCATTCACTTTTCAGGTCCTGATGATGATCCGTTGAGGATTGAAACCTTAATGTACATTGGTTGACCAATACTCTGAAAATAAAATATGATAGATTAAAACATTGTTTTTAATTTATATATATATATATACACTCACCTTCAGCAAGAGTTCGCTGTGACATCCTGTTTCCTTCATTGAATGTAAATTAATTAATCTCGTTTTGAATGCAACGAAAGAAATCAACTCAAGGGTGAAAAAGTAATTTTGGACCTCTTTTTTCTCGTCTCCTTCTTCTTCTTCTTAATACACAATATATCTATTTTCTCTCTCTCGTTTTCCATTGAGGGGGAAAGAAAGAAAAAAAAGAGGGTGTTTAAAAAGGCGAAACTTGAAGCGTTTTTGAGAGAGCCGCAAAGAGAGAGAGAAAAGAGTCAATAGAGAGAGAGACCTCTTAAGACCTCTCTCTCTCTCTCTTGGAAAGACTTCTAAAAGAGAGAGAGAGAGAGAGGTCCGCCCCTTTTTTTCAAAAAAAAAATCTTGATCCTGAATATCCGGCTTTCAGAGATCACCGATCACCAATCATCATCATCATAATCAATGATCATGAGATGGAATCTCTGATTCTATTCAAAATTTAAAAAAAAAAAGAGAGCTTAAGAAATTGTTGACGTTTCCAACTATCACAATTTCTCTCTTTTTTTTTTTATAATCAAGAGAAATAAAAAAAAAATTCTGGTGTGACTTGACCTCTAGTTGTGTGATGTGCTCTGCTTTTGATACGTTTATTTAAAATCCCAATTTCTCTTTACAGAAAAAAATCTGGTGTGACTTTGCACTGTTGCTCTTCATGTGCTGAGATATACGTAATTAGAACCTCAAATTCTCTTCTTTTTTTTTTTAATTACAATTATCAGTAAAAAAAAAATCTGGTGTGACTTGACTGCAAGTTGTGTGTTGTGCTGTACTGCCACTCCAGATTTTTTTTAAGTGTTAAGATATATAATCGTTTTTTTTTTTTTTATTTACTGTATAACTCCAAATAAACTTTTTTTTTTTTAAATTAAAATTAACAAAAATTAAAAAAATCTGGTGTGACTTTCCACTGTTAATGTATATTTCTTCATGTGCTGAGATATATGTATTTAGAACCTCAAATTCTCTTCTATTTATTTTTGACGTGTTTTTATTACAATTTAACAGAAATAAAAAAAATATCTGGTGTGACTTGGCCACAAGTTGTGTGATGTGCTCTGCTTGATATCTGTTTAGATATATAATATTTACCACCAAATTTTTTTATTTTTTTTTTTATTACAGTCAATAATCAATAGAATTAAAAAAATATCTGGTGTGATTCGACCATAAGTTGCCTGATGTGCTATGTTGTCCCACCAGATTTTTTATATTAATATGTTGAGATTTATTTATTTAAAACTTCAAATTATTCTCTTTTTTTTTTTTTTTAATTAAAACACGGAAAAAATATCTGGTGTGACTTGATCACAAATGTTGTGATGTGCCGTGTTGACAAACCAGATTTTGATGTATGTTGAGAAATATTTATAACTCCAAATTCTCATTTTTTTTTTTAAATTACAAGTAAAAGTAAAAAAGAAATCTGGTGTTGCTTGACCACAAGTGGTGTCACTCCAGATTTCTTAAAATATCTAGAACCTAAAATTCTTTTCTTTTCTTTATTTCAATCAACAGAAATAAAAATACACTTGACCATAAGTTGTGTGTTGTGCTGTGTTACCACGCCAGATTTTTGATGTGTTAAAATAGGTTATATAATTTTTTTTTTCTTATTTACTGTATAATTTCAAATTTTCTTCTTTTTTTTTTAAATTAAAATCAAAAGGAAAAAAATGTGGTGTGATTTGACCGCAAGTTATATAATATGCTATGCTGCTTCATCAGCTTTTTTTCTGTTGAGATATACAGTTTTAAAACCCCAATTTCTTTTTTTTTTGTTATTACAATCAATAACCAATAGAAATTAAAAAAAATATCTGTTGTGACTCGACCACAAGTTGAGTGATGTGCTGTGCTCTCACACCAGATTTTTTTTTATATATATTTTGAGATAAATTTAAAACTCCAAATTCTTCTTTTTTTTATTTTTAATTAAAATCAACAGGGGGAAGAAATATCTAGTGTGATTTATCATAAGTGGTGTGGTGTGATGTGCTATTACACCAGATGTGTTGAGATGTATTTAGAATTTCAAATTAATTAATGCCCTTGTGATAGATGCGGATTATGCGACTCCAGTCGTTTTCTTTTTAGTTAACTAATTTAAAGGTTCAGTAAAAAAAATATCAACTATTTGTTGGAGAAGGCGATTAGTCGAGGGGATAAAGCAGTTCAAGTCCACTTCCTGAGGAAGGAAACGGGAACCTCCCTCCCATGAAAGTAACCAAAACGTGTCAAATTTGTTTGTAGAGCTCTGAAGATGGTCTTAACCCAAGATCGAAATGTCAGTCAAAGTGAGGGCTGAAATAATCACCAACTGCTCTTTTTATTTACTTTCTCTTGTGTGCTGTGCGTCATATTATTATCAAATCAACTAACGTCCACGAATGGGGAAATTTCTCTTTTATTTATATTCTTGACCATCTAAGAAGGATTAAATGGGCGCATGGACGCATGGGCACTTGTTAATAATATTTTCCATTTCTTGAATTTTCTAGAACCCTTAAAAATATGAAAGAGAATAAAAAAAAAAAGAACGAGAGTCTCTTGATTGTTTTTTTCGATATTAAAGTCTCGCGATTATTAAAAAACCGACAAGTGTCTCTCTATTGTCTGTTTATTTGACTCTTGACAGTGAATTCATGTATATATAGAATTGAGCAGGAGATCCCCCCCCCCTCCCTCGTTCATGTAATAAAATCATTCGGATGGAAATATTTCCATGGATCAAATATTGACACTTGGCCACGGCCACTTTGAAATAAAAGAGAGTGAAAAACCATGAATAGCCCCCCCCCCCCCCAGGAGGGAGAGAGAAATCAAATATGTAGAACAAGAGAAACAACGAAACCTCAAAAGAGAGGGGGAGAGGGGGGGACTGTATTAAAACCGGGCGACGGAACTTGACCACATCACGCAACTCATTCATTTATTACCATGAAGGAGTCGATAAGAGCATAGCAAAGAAAATAGAAACATGCTTTTGAATAGAGCTGTTTATATTGAGAATCGTTCTTTGATCCCGATTCATTTTCTTTGCTCTTATCGACGCTCTGATCGGAGATGGATATAGACATTTTAATAAGTGAAGTATTTCTAGGCCCTATTGGGGAATAAAAAAAGAGAAAAAATTTTCATAATATATTTTTCTAGACAAACTATTGAATGAAATGGCGCAAAAAACACAAACAAATTGTAAGTTAAACTACAGTATTTTTTTTTTAAATTTAAAATAAATAAATTTACTCACTATTTGTTTGAAGTTTTTCTGCCACTTCAATTCAATCAACTTTTGAATCTATTTATATTTAATATCTATTATATTTAAAATATTTATGCCGGGTTGCAAGAACGTATTTAAAGATGATTGGTTCGTAAAAGCTGTATTTAAACTAAAGGTTGAAAATCGGAGCTTTAAACTATAAAGTATCCACTAACCTGATTTGTTTCATTGAAATGAAAAAAAATTTAGTAACTATATAATCACACGAGAGAGGTAAGATAGAAATACATTAATTTAATTGAGATTTCTTTAGTTTCTGAAACGTATTAAGCGATATTATTAATTATTATAGATATTCATTCGAAGAAGAGAAAAAGTGAGGTTATAGTATATTCCCAGTTTTTTTATAATTTAACATCTGACAGTCAGAGCAACCAATGTATTTATTATTTTTATTTTACGATATTTAAATATTTAAACATTTTTTGTTTTGTAACCTAATATTAACAATTAAAATTTAAAGAATACTAATATAATTACTATTTTTATTTATTTTATAATTTTGGTACTATTATAAATTATACAATTTGACACTGCGCCCTTGCGGTCAAATGGCCAACTACACAGAGAGCTGTCATTTTCGGGGGCCCAATCGTTTTGCATCTATCTATATATCTTAACAGGAGGGAATAGTTAACGGTTCCTTTAAAGCTGCTTTAGCAACAACCTATAATTTTAAAGCCCAAAGCGATGTTTACTAACAGACTTTTAAATATTTACAGAACTGTTTTCTTGCAACCCGGCATTAATATAATATACCGGTATAATAATCTTAATAATGGGTTTATTTAATTAATAAACAAATTTATTAATAATTTAATTTAGGCTAATATTTTAATTTAATTTAATATATTAATAAATTTAACAGTTAAAATATATTTATTTAAAATCATAGTGAATTTTGACAGATATATTTTGAAAATACGAGGTTATGTTCAAAACCTTAATCTGTCAATTATAACATTATGCAGACATCAAAATCTTCAGCTCCATCCACACCAATATTCACGTTTTCTATTAATATCTTGAAGCAAATACCAATTTATAGCGATTAAAAACAGTTTAAACTTTTGTCGCCTTTGTCTTTGCTATTATCGCAGCTCCAACGTAAACAGCTGTTTGACGCTCTTCTCTTATCGCTTTTCGCAGCTCCAACATAATCGCACCCTAATACATGTATATCGGTGATGCCGACACAAAAAATCTGGTGTGACAAGCACGGAAAGAGTAAGTTGTATGCTGTGCGAGCAGTCACACCAGATTTTTTAAATACTATAACTGCTTGGGATTCAATTTGTTTTGTGTGTGCACCAGAATTTTTAATTTGGCCTACTTTTTATTATTTTTTCTGTTCTCTTTTTCTCCCTTTCCAGGGATTCTATATTCTTTGGCTGGGAAAAACCAAAAGGAAAGGGGTTTTTCCTCACCTTTGAAATTTGTTGACAAGTTTTTTGAAAAAATTTATGATTGATTCCAGGTAAAAAAAAGAAAAAGAAAAAGAAGAAGGCCCGCAACAAACAAAAAACAAAATGCTTTGCGTTCTCTCTAAACGGTATTTTCAATCTCGTTTTTACTTTCTCGAACGAAAATAACAGCAAGGCTATTATGAATATTCAAAATTAAGGAAAGGATACAGAGTAATAACGAATTTTGTTTGAAAATTATTCAATCTCTAGACCAGAGATTCCCGATCTTTTGAAGTTCACGTGCACGCCTACGGTGCGTGCGTTGGGAATAACATTAAACACTACGGACACCCTTCCTTGAATTTAAACAAAAATTAAGTTTTATATGTGCCCTCGGGGCTTGGTGTAGGGGTTAGCGTGCTAACCTCGTATTCCAAACGTCGCGGGTTCGGACCCCAGGCAGTCCGATGATTTTATTTAAGCCATTTGGATAACAAATGCCTGAACCCCCAATTGATATATATTTACAAATAGATAAAAGTCTTATATGGCCTAAAATGCCGAAAAGATTGTGTGTATGTGTGTGTGAATGTTAAAAAAAAACTAATTTTCTTTTTTTTTTTTTTTTTTTCCCCCCTATATAAAAAATGTAGAGGGTCCAACGCAGGCGGGCCCGAGGCAGCTGAGGGGGTGCAGTCCAGGGTGCGAAGCCCACGAAGGCTGGCGCGCCGCTAGTTAAGCAATAATACTATTGATACTAAGTAGCCAGCCAGAACTAAAATGCGATTTTATTAGATTAGCACGCTAACCTCTACACCAAGCCCCGAGGGCACTGAAAATCTTTAAAATAGGCAGGCAACTAAGCACTAAAAATTATTAAAATAGGCACCTAAAAAAGGCATTTATTTTAAAAATAGGGACTTAAAAGGCATTATTTAAGAAATAATATAAAAAATTTTAAAAATTAATGTCTTATTTTTGGTAATCTGGTGTGACTGGTCGCACAGCACACAATTTTTTCTTAATTTCGGTAATCTAAAGGCGCATTCTGCACTTGTTTGCCAGAATA
This sequence comes from Euborellia annulipes, assembly GCA_023213315.1. Taxonomy (NCBI): domain Eukaryota; kingdom Metazoa; phylum Arthropoda; class Insecta; order Dermaptera; family Anisolabididae; genus Euborellia; species Euborellia annulipes. The sequence continues at coordinate 45,597 of JAKCPI010004561.1, read as the reverse complement.
TAAATACAAATCAAATTTTTAAGTACTAATTTTTAAAATTTTACATTAAAAATAATTTTTTTTTTTCAAATCTCCGGGGGTGGGGGGGTAATTACCCCCTTTACCCCCCCCCCTTGAAATATTTTCTTGATAATTCAAAAAAATTTTAAATTTAGGCTATGTATAGCTCGTAAAAAATTGAAATTGGCTATTTGAACTTAAAATAGGCACTAAAAAAGGCATTTATAGATGAAATAGGCACCAAAACCCAGAATCGGCCAAAATAGGCATTATAGGCACTAACAAATGCCTCTTATTTTATTCAGAATTTCATGAAACGTATACATATCATATTGGCCTAAATTTTAAGCCATAAATTAAAAAAAGGCAAATAGGGCGAAATCCGAGCCCTAGTGATATTTTATTGATGATGTCGGTTGTTTCCTAAAAGATGTTGGTGGGCTGGCGTATACGGTCCAATGAAAAGCAAAAGGCGCGATGAGATACAAAATTGGGTCTTTAAAAATGTATTTTCTTCAAAGCAGCCGATTTGCGTTTTCATGACAAAAGATTTTTTTTTTTTCATCTAGTTAATAATAAAGAGAGGGGAGGGGTTGGGGGTGGTTAGGGGGGAGGGTGTTTGTTACGTCGCCAGGCAGTCTGTTGTCCGTGTGAGGGTGGTCTTGTTTTGAAAACCTTTTTTTCCAGCCGATTACTTGGAATAATTGGTTTTTGGTGGGCATTTTCTGACCCAGCTGGCTGGCTGACATGTCATGTCTAGCAAACAGTTTCTCTCTATTTGCCCTTGGCTGCATTGTCATTCAAATGACACACACACACACAAATAACGCCTCCCTCATCTCTACTATTCATCCACCCACTCGCCAACAACTGCTCCTTAATTTGTCAAACTTACAAATTCCACCTTTACTTTACCCCTTTCATTTTATTAATATATAAATAAACCCTAAATGGCATCAGTAGTCGAACTCTTCCCGTAGGTTTCGTGTCGACATATATTTAGTTTCCGCCGATATATTACAATTCAAGTGCTGCCGGGTTGCAAGAACACAGTTCTGTAAATATTTAAGTCAAATTAGTAAACATCGCTTTGGGCTTTAAAATTATAGGCTGTTGCTAAGGCAACTTTAAAGGAACCGTTAATGTTAAGATATATAGATAGATGCAAAACGATTGGGCCACCGAAAATGACAGCTTTCTATCTAGTTGGCCATTTGACCGCAAGGGCGCATTCTCAAATTGTATAATTTATAATAGTATCAAAATTATAATATAAATAAAAATAGTAATTATATTAATATTCTTTAAATTTTAATTGTTAATATTAGGTTACAAAACAAAAAATGTTTAAATATTTAAATATCGTAAAATAAAAATAATAAATACGTTGGTAGCTCTGACTTTCAGATGTTAAATGATAAAGAAACTGGGAATATACTATAACCTCACTTTTTCTCTTCATCAGATGAACATCTATAATAATTAATAATATCGCTTAATACGCTTTCAGAAACTAAAGAAATCTCAATTAAATTAATGTATTTATATCTTACCTCTCTCCCGTGATAATATAGCCACTAAAGTCTTTTTTATTTCAATGAAACAAATCAGGTTAGTGGATACTTTATAATTTTAAGGTCCGAATTTCAACATTTAGATTAAAGACAGCTTTTACAAACCAATCACCTTCTCTTGCAACCCAAAATTATTTAGCGGAAGTTTTAAACCACAGTTTAACGAACCGTTAAATAAATTATTGATACCCGGCATAGATGTCAAATTTATGGGAAACATGGGAAAATATTTATACTTTGTTACCATGGCAACCATTTCTCCTATCTTTTGTATGAAGTACAAGAGTAAAGTGGTCTTCAGAAAATTTCAATCACAAAATGAGAATATACATTTTATTGAGAATCTAAAAAATAATTGATTTTTGAATTTTAATCAAAATCGTTGGAGCAAATTTTGAGAAAATCGAAAAAACTGAAAAATTACATCAGTAAAGTACTAGTACTCTTTGGTCGATTTTGTTCAAAAGCTCCGTGTCACGTCTCAGGGAGGTTCCTAACTTAAATATAAAATTTCAACCTCCTAGCTCATTGTATTCATGCTTTATAATTGAATACAGACATACAGATAGGACTCACTTTATTGGCCTCAAAACGTGTATTTCCATTAAAATCTTGACTTGGTGAGATGAATACAATACTTTCTCTTTGTTAAGAGAAAGTAAAAAAAAAAAACAATGCAATAATTACATGAGAGGTGCTTTAATATTGCTTCTCGCTGTACGTGGTAACCACGAGTTACTCAAGATAATGTCAAGTGCCTCTATCTCCTGTAATATGCCGTTTTCGATGAAAGAGAGCAATTGCACCCCCCCTCCCCTCTCACCCCTCTCATTGGAGATGTATCCTTCCTTGTCTATCAGTTAAGAGAGAGAGAGAGAGAGAGAGCAATCCTATTAAGTTGCCGAGACAAATCCAATTGAGTTTTAACAAATTCAGAAACACCAACTCTTCTCTCTCTCCCTCCTTGATATTGACGATAATCAAATACTCATCAATTGGGACTATTTTCACTCCAAGGGGGGAACATCCGTCATTTAAAAAACAAATTAGATTAGAACGATAAGAGCTCTCCTAGCGAGACATACAAACACAAACACAAACACAAACACTCATTATCTACTGTATATACAGTTCCGAGTTTACCGAGCCGGAGCTCGGTCTTTTTATTTTTTTTTTGATAAAATTGGAAAAAACTAAAAGAAATAACAGTCCAGGAAGAGCTTTGAGGGATAATAACATTATCGGCTTGTTACTTGGAGGAGACAGTGCATCATAAGAAAACTTTAATATAGGCGGCGCGTAAGCCTTGGCGGCCTGGAGACAATTAAAAATTATTATTTTCAATAAAATTAATTAATAATAATCAGAAAAATTAGTATTTTTAATAATATAATTTAAACAATAAGTATTTTTTTACTAATTGGTCTTGTTGACATTATTAAATTAAATACATTGTAATTAAAAATTAGATTTACGAAATTGTGCATTAATTAAAATTTAAATATTCGTGGAGCGATATATACGTGGGTCCAGGATAAAGAGAGGGAAGGATTGGCCACGAGAGAAGCCCACTAGGCTTTGACCATTATAAAATTATTAAAACGAATTTCAAGAAAATTGGAAAAAAAATAAAAAAGTACACCAGTAAAATACCAGTCCTCGAGGGGCGCAATTCGAATTGTAAAGAAGAAATTAGATATATTTCAAATTTAAGAGAAATCTTTAAAGGGAATTTTGGAAAAAACTAAAAAAGTACATCAATAAAGTACTAGTACTCGAGGTTTCCCAAAAATAAGAACTAGCAAAATTTGTTTCCTATACCGGAAATAGGAAATATTTAAAATTTTGAAGAAATCGTTAAAGACAATTTTCAGAAAATTTAAAAAAAACTATAAAAGCACACCAGTAAAGTACTAGTGCTCAAGGTTTTCCGAGGCTGAAACCTAGCATAAATTGTTTTTTTATGCCGGAACTAGGAACTATTTAAAATTTTAAAGAAATCTTTGAAGGGAATTTCGAGAAAATTAGAAAAAAAGTACTCCAGTAAAGTACTAGTACCCGAATTTTCCCAAACATGAGACCTAGTGCATTTGCATATTTGGACCGCACATAGTATATATTTAAAATTTGAAAAAAATCGTTAGAGCCCTTTTCGAGAACTGATATGCTTACATATAAACATACATTGCTCGTTTAATATAATAAGATATATATCATTCGCTAATGTCTGTCCGTCTCTCACACTCTATTTGATCAATTTTTGAAATGAAATTTTGTATTCTTATACTGTAAGTTGTAGAGTTGCGGATTGCGTTCAAAGAATACATACTACTAACACTTTACTGTTGTACTTTTTTAATTTTTTTTTTTTTTTTTTGGATTTTCTTAAAATTTGAATTTTGATTAAAATTCAAAAATCAATTCTTTTTTAGATGCTCTTTAAAATGTATATTCTCATTTTGCTCTTTGTAGAACACTTTACTTTTGTACAGTGAATCAAAAACACCCCAAGGGAAGAGAAATCAGAAGGCAGTAAGATTTTAGCTGATGTTTTAATTTAAAAAGAATAAATAAGGGGACACCGATTTTCCAAATATAAATATACAGTTTGGTATGAATATATATTGTTAAATAGTTTATATTGTACATTAAAAATTATAGATGTGAGATAAACTCAATAGCACGGCACAGAATATATGGACCGTTTATTTTGAAAGTGATGTAAGTCCATTTTTTTTTAAAAAATGAGATATCACATAATTTATGCTTAAATTAATGTAAATTTTCTATGTATAACTAGCTAGTGGTAAATTTCTTAAAAAATTCCCATGTTTTGTACAATTGAAAATTGGTCGGAAAATAGATTCTTTATGCCCAGTTGCACCAACTAGTCTCAGATCTTGACTTGGTCAAGTCCGTCTTGAACTCAAGTCTCAGCTTGAGATTTAAAACGTTGCACCAATGAATCTTCAAATGATCTTACCCAAGCTGCCTTTAAGAAAAAACAACATCTGGCAACCTCGCATTTTTGTTACAAATTAGCCACTAGGCGGCACTGCAGGACAACAAAAAACATATTTGCTAACCAAAATCTGACCAAAATAAAAATAAATAAATAAATAATCAGCTTAATCTGTTTTATCAAATTCTGTCAACAAAAAAATATTAACAAATTTTAATAAGTGAAGTATTTCTAGGTCCTCCCTCATTGGGGAATAAAAAAAGAGAAAAATTTTCATAATATATTTTTCTAGACAAACTATTGAATGAAATGGTACAAAAAAAACACAAACAAATTGTAAGTTAATCTACAGTATTTTTTTTTTAATTTAAAATAAATAAATTTACTTACTTTTTGTTTGACGTTTTTCTGCCACTTCAATTCAATCAACTTTTAAATCTATTATTTTTAATATCTATTTAAAATATTTAATATAATATATTATATTTTTAATAATGGGTTTATTTAATTAATAAACAAATTAATAATTTAATTTAGGCTAATATTTTAATTTAATATATTAATAAATTTAACAGTAAAAATATATTTAATATATTTATTTAAAATCATATTGAATTTTGACAGATATATTTTGAAAATACGAGGTTATGTTCAAAACCTTCTCTGTCAATTATAAGATTATGCAGACATCAAAATCTTCACCTCCGATCAGCTCCATCCACACCAATATTCACGTTTTCTATTAATATCTTGAAGTAAAAACCAATTTATAGCGATTAAAAACAGTTTAAACTTTTACACACCGTCTATGCTTCAACAAATTTTATTTCGAATTTTTTATATATAATACAGTATAAATATACCTGGTAAATTTTTTAAAAATTTTTGACAGGCAGTATGAAAATATAATTTTTTTTTTAAATAATAACAATAAGATTGATTAATTAAAAAAAAATATATATATATTCTAAGGGATTATATAGATAGTTGAATAGATAAAATGTCACAATTCTCCTTTTAGGTTACGAATTCAGGCTGAGAGGGACTTAAGTCGCCAAATTTGACTACTTGAGATGTAAGCTCAAAATCAGGACTTAAGTTCGTATTAAATGTTGGTGCAACACTCTAAGTTCAAATGTAAGATGTAAGACGATCTTGAGACTTGAGATATGTTGGTGCAACTGGGCATAAAAAATAAGTAAAGTTATCTCGTTAGCTGGAGGCTGCTTTGCAAAAAAATGTTAAAGGATTGGCAATCCTTTGATAAGGATCGCAAAAATCCAAGTTTAGTAGAAAGAATTTGGTAGGATCCTAGATGAGGGCAAAATTTCGATTTCCATCCTAATTCTTAAATCCACCCCGGTCCTCTTTCGATTCCGGATCCAAGATCCTCCCCCCCCAAAAAAAAAAGGATTTCGATCCAAATCCGAAAATCTGCCATTTGGTTGCCATAAATTTCTTTCCGTTCAGGGACAGATATGAAATGATTAGATATCGTGCATCTTCTGGATAAGTTGTCTGGGAATATACAGTGTATTTCAATTTTTAATTCCTACTTGAACTCTGAAACTATTTGGGGGGGTATCCGAATTCATTACAATTCAATGGGTTATTGAAATTAGTATCTTGCTGGTTGCTTCACTTCTAGTCAACTAGCGAACTTATCCGACAGTTAGCAAATCAACTAGTTTTTTTTTTTTTTTAATGAAAAAAAAAACACTCACACTTTATTCTCATTCACACACACACATTCACACAGTCTTTTCGGCAACTTAGGCCATATAAGACTTACGATAACCGTTATTTCATGAAAATATCTATTAGGGGTCCAGGCATTCTTATTTTAAGCCATTTGGTATCCAAATGGCTTAAATAAAATCATCAGACTGCCTGGGATCCGAACCCGCGACTTTTGGTATACGAAGTTAGCACGCTAACCCCTACACCAAGCCCCGAGGGCTTCACATATAATTTGAGATATCTGAGGAAAGATTTGTGAAGTTAGCAATTTAATAAAAAAAAAAACATCATTTATAAAAATTATTTTAAAATTTCTAAAAAACAAGGCTTGTGTTTCTAATTTCACCTCTAAGGGCCGGTTGCTTCATCCTGGGTGAGCTTGTTAGCCCCGACTTTTTTTTGTAGTGCAGAAACCCACTTCAGTTTTATTTTTATAGTAAAATATACGATATTTCATCATTTTATTGCTAAAAGAAGTATTCTAGAAGTACATATATTTGTTATTTTACCTTATATTCTACTTATTTTATCAATAAAATGATGAAATGTTCAATATTTTATAAAATATGTTATAGGCTAGGGCCCGCTTGCATCAGATCTCGTCGCCATATTTAGCCCTGAGTTAACCTCACTTTTGAGTAATTTCATATAGATATATGGGGAATTGGAGCCAAGGTGAGGGCTAAAGTTAGCTTATTTAATATTAGGGCCAAGATTATTTACCTTAATAAATAACTATAGTGTTATTTAATGCTAACAAAACCAAGACTAAATTTTAAATCATAATTATATTCAATAGCAATATTTAAATAACTACCAAATAAATACACTATTATTTAATAAACTATTCTTCACCAAATTCTATACATTTAGGCTATTAATAAGTAAAAATTTCAATCTTATTTCTTGATTTTACATTATAAGCATTTATACATTATACTTTTTTATTACAAACGATGAGACTGAATGATAATCATCATAAAAACATTTGAAACAAAAATTTTTTCGGCATCTAGCACAATTAATTAAAGCGGAATAATTTTTTACAAGAACAATGAATTATTTTTCTAAAAGATCAGTTGGAAAACAGACAAACATCATTTACGTTCACATAAATAATTTCTTTTCAAATTGAATGCAAATTGATATCTATATTGATATTAAATATTATATAAATTTATTTAATTGTAAAAACAATAAAATAAATAATTTAATTGAAAATAATTTCAAAATAAGTCGTGCCGAGATTGGAACCCCAATCGCCCAATTGGTAGGTAGAAAACTACCTAAATCTAGACTATTTTTGCCAATTGTCAAATTTTACAAAAAGCCTAACTAGTATATTTAAGCGGACTTTGAAATATTTTTTAAACGCCATTTTCTCCGAAACTATTGAGCGTTGCGCGTTACTATTTCTAAGGGGTGAACCCCCCTAACGGTCTACAATCATCACCCGAAGGGTTTCATCCCAAAATGAAATGCCATTTAGGCCGGGCCAACTCCCCTTGTTAGTTAATTAAGCCTTATACGGAACTTTGTCTTTGCTTTTATTTAATCATATAATCAACTTAATTAGAAGCTTAGGCAATGGTGTGTAGGTGGCAGGTTGTTGTTACTCACCCGGTTGTCAGTGTATTCGTCCACATCGAGATTCTGAAACAAACAAACAAAAATCAGAAATATTAATCAGAAGACCTTCTCTATATACCCGTACATATGAGGGAGCCTCTCTCTCTCTCTCTTTGTTTTCGACCTCCATTATTCTCTCTCATATAAGCTTCGATTTTTTTTTTTTTTTTTACGTAGCCTAAGTCAAGAACTTTTTTTTTTTTGAGTTTCAAGAGGGGGCACTTGACTTGGAACAATGGCGGCCTCTTCTTTTATTCCTCTCTCGTTCCCTTTCAAGAAATAAAGAATTGATTGCTCATGTTCATCGAATCGAATTTAACAAAAAAAAAAAGAAGAGAGAATCCAATGATCTGGGATATATAAACGCATTCACTTGCGATAATTTATTTTCTCTCTTTACAAATAATAACGAAATAAGAATGGCCGACGAGAGGGAAAGAAAACACTCGACGGCTCATTAGATTATCATTCGTATATCATCATTACTATTTATAAAGCGATAGCCACTCACTTCCGTTGTATGTAACTGTTTAACACACTCCTCTCTCTCTCTCGCTAATTGGATAAGTGGAGTCATCGACTTTAAAATTTTGCCTCTCTGTTTGACCTACTTCCCGGTGGAATTTTAAAACGAAATTTTGGAGGACGTTATGGAGAGTCCAGGAAAAATACTCGGGGTCACAAATTCGCAAAAGTAGAATTCCAGAATTTGCCCGTTGGAAAGCATTGAGTTTTGCCTTGCCTTATGAAAAAATGAAAGACAATTAATTAAAACTAGCCGCGCCACCCCCCTTCGGCGGCTTCGCGCCTAGCTAGGGGGGCCCTCGCCTTTACTTAATTATGAAAAGAAAATTATTATTACTAAGTATTCCAAACCAGTGACTGCTTGATTCAGAGAATATATAAATGCAAAGAATACACATAAATATTTCCCTATAGCAAAATTACATTTCAAAATTTCAACGGGAAGTTCGTCAAAGAGAGCATGACAGACGGACACTCCGCTATTATATATAGTCCTATAAAAAAATTCCTTTATAATAGTATATCGAATAGAACAAAAAAAAATCAAGATTCGCATGAACTTTGCAGCCAGGAGAAAAAAATATTTAATTTAATTTCTATTTGCCGACGTTTCGGTTGCCAAACACGACCTTCATCATCGGAAACCTCCGAGTAGCAAGTATATGATAATATTTTTGTATATATCAAAGTAAAAAGAAATTGTATTAATATATAATTGCAATGAATATTAAAATACCTAAGATCGTGGATAATTGACAATATTTGCCCTGAAGGTCGCGATTGGAGACCGAAACGTCGGCAAATAGAAATTATATAAAAGATTTTTTATTTAATCTCCTGGCTTCAAAGTCCCTGCGAATCTTGATTCAAATCTCCACAGCCATACAACGTCAAGTTCTTGAAAAAAAAAAAAAAATTATGATTAGGAAAAAGATTCAGTTTTAGAGGTACTACCCCAAAAATAGTAATTTTTCATGATGTTTCCCTGTTTAATCATCGCGTACGTGGACCGAGTATCGATACGAGTATTTGTGACCGATACTTACTTGGTACTCGATTCCAAAGTATCGATTTCAAAAAGTACTTTGTATCGAAAGAAAAGTATCGAGTAAGTACTTGTATCGTTTCATCCCTACCAATGGGGAGTCGATAATCAAATAGTAGAATTGTTTTTTTTTTTTGTTTTAAATTAATAATTTTTATAAAAATATAAGTGCGTGCTCTCTAAAAACGAATTAGTAAAAAACTACTAATTCATAGTGAATAGTCACTTTTTTAAGATGTGCAAAGTAGACCACCCGTAAATAGTGGATATCCACTTTTTCAATTAGTAAAAATTATTACTTACTAATTGAAAAAGTGAATTTTAAAAAAATAATGACAAAAAAAAAAATCGTTTAAGTTATATGAAATAATATGTAGATATAAGGTTGAGTGGCTGTAGATATAGTTGATACAGGACCAAGGGAGTTGGCAGCCAATAAGTGAGCCTCTATATTAAATAAAAACTCTCAAGTGTTGAGACGTTTCGGCTTTATTCTGCTAATGCCATCATCAGTCAATTAGAGCTGGAAAGTCATACATTTAATTAATTTTTAAGTTGTTGATCACAAATACAAATAAAATATTCTATATAAGATATACAAAAATTCTTACAGTATAAGTGTATAGAGTTGTTATGTTAAATATTTCTTTATATACATTATGTGGTATATAAATAGTTTCAATTTGTATGCTTCCAGTCATTCAATACGTGTGTATTCGCTTAAGTAACAGTATGCTTTGATAAAAATGTTTATTAATTTACAAATATATATTATTCCTGAGATGGTCTAATATCAATGACCTCTATTATTAGGTCACTGGCTGAGGTGAGAAGCCGATAATAAATATTTATTTATTTAATTTAACATATTTGAGAAGGCAATAAACAAGTAAATCCTATAATACGGTCAAAAAGGTTAAAAAGAAAGAAAAAGAAAAATATTACACTTTTATGAAAAAAAATTAATTTTATATAAAAAAAACATTTTAATCTCAATAATGAACTAATTAATATACTAATGATTTTTACTATTTTTCTCATACACACACCTATATTGACAGCAAAGCGTCATTGTCATTCAAGAAGGAGGAGATAGAAATTACTCAACCCGTCGCAGTCAGTCTGAAAGTTTAAGGCCCTGCTTCCCATTGCTTTAATGAAACATTTTTCTGCAAAGCAGCCTCTTTGTAGATGCTATCTACTTGCATTAAGACTATGGCATTATCAATATCAAAAGAATGATTTGTCATCGTAGCATGAGAGCAAAGGGCTGTGGAAGTTTTTTTGTTTTTAATGTCTCGTCTGTGGTCACCCACTTAAATCAACAACTTAAAATTAAATTAAATGTATGACTTTCCAGCTCTAATTGACTGATGATGGCATTAGCAGAATAAAGCCTGAAACGTCTCAACACTTGAGAGGTTTTATTTAATATAGAGGCTCACTGGTTGGCTGTCAACTCCACTCTGGTCCTGTATCAATTATGTGAAGATAAGGTGCGATGTTTTACCGGGACTTCTAACATGTGTTTACTGACTCGAGTTCTAGTCGAACCCGCTTAAACTTGACTTACTCTTACTTCTCTGTTATTTGGAGGTATATAAGTATGTCGCTGATGTTAACCAATGCTTTTTACTTGAATGCTTTACTATATTCCTTCCCAGCAATTTATTTCTAAATAAACTTAATAAAACTATTATCTTATATCAAGAAGCATATATTTACTAAATTTTAAGTAAAAATATTTTCTTAATTGACTATTAAAAAATCATATTTTATTAATTTAAAAATTTGGAATCTATTTGTTTTGACTTAACATATATTTCCTGCCCAATTTTTAACAAAAAAAATATAAGTTATCTCAATATTATTATTTATTTGTAATTACATTATTACTTGGATATAAAGCCTTATATTGCCAAAAATGTCTTTATTAAGGAACCGATCAAACAGCTGGTCGGCCATGTTGGCTTCTCAGACAGCCGAAATTGAATGAACTACTTTTTGAATTAGTAAAAAATAACTAATCTAAAAGTAACCAATAAATTTACTAAATATATTAGTAGATTCTACTCAAAATGACTAAATTTGATGTAATTTTACCTATCTACTATTTGAATAAGTAAAAATTCTACTAATTCGTTTTAAGAGAGACGTGTTATTACAATTCTCTCTCTTGTTCCAGGTGAACGCTCGCTCTGTCTTGTCTCCTCCGCTCTCGGCTATGGACACTCCGGCCTTAAAATGTCTGCATTTTTGTGAGTAGGCCTATTTATAATTTAAGGGTTATTTTATTTTTATTTTTTTTTTAATAATATAAAAAATATTTATGAGAATGTTAGCGAGGCGAATAGCTGAATCAGGTATGTAGTAGAAAATAAAAGGTCGAGCAGCTATGTTAATTTCTTTATTTAAGAACCCACAGCGACGTTTCGGTCGACAATGCGACCATCTTCATGGCCTCATGGTCAAAGAACTTAAGAAGTTGGTCGCATTGTCGACCGAAACGTCGCTGTGGGTTCTTAAATAAAGAAATTAACATAGCTGCTCGACCTTTTATTTTCTACTATTTATGAGAAATTCGTTATTCTTTGTATTATAAAATGGCACCTGAGAGAGTGAAGTTAAAAAAAATTTGTTAAATTTCGCTTATAAATGAGTAGAAGAAAGTTTTCGACATTTCGGTCACAAACCATCAACCTTCTTCATGTCTTCGAAATGTTGCCTTTATCATGATTTTATATTTTACTGTTTGTAAGTTGAAATGTCGAATCTTTTATTAAATTCATTATGAAATCAAGATTGATTTTAAATTTATTCTTTGATTCAGAATTTAGGTATTGAATAATTTCTTTATCATTTGGCTTGTCGGGAATTCAAAGTGTGATGTGCTTAGTTGCATCACCAGACTGAGTGAGTGATAAGATTGACAAATATATTTGAGTGGATGATTTGCTTGCTTGGTTAATATGAAAATCACTTGAATCTAATTGAGGGGGGGGGGGAGAGGCAAAGGCAAAGGCAAACGCGCCGCCCTAAGGGCTGTTTTTGTTTTTTAACTGACTGGTCACGTGTGCTGCATGACTGGCATCATTTGATTAGGCAAATAGAGTGAGGGGCACGTGCCTCCTAAATGGCTTTATCCTGCCACTTTGTTTTGCTACTTAACTAGAGGCTACTAGAGAGAGAGGATTCCGGTCATTTACGTTTTTTTTTTTTAAGATCCGTAGTCAATTGATGAAATTCGATCTCTGCTACTCAAGTGGGTTTTTACTATCGATTTGAAGCCATCCATTTTCTGCTGCTGCCCTTCTTTCTTGTTTGAATTGACTGCCAACCGACTTCAAAAAATTACAAAAAACACAAGAATTCAAATTTTTCAATTCTTTAAAAAAATCTGGTGTGACTGTCGCACCTCGGTAATCGCAAGTTGTGTCCTGTGTTTGTAACACCAGATTTTTTGTGTCGAGTATTTAATTGCCGCCGATATATTAGAATTCCAGATGTAAAATTTATAAGTACGGAAAAATATTTATATTTTGTTACCATGGCAACCATTTCTTCTATCTTTTCTATGGAGTACAAGAGTAAAGTGGTCTTCAGAAGATTTTCAATGGCGAAATGAGAATATACATTTTAAAGAGCATCTAAAAAATAATTGATTTTTTTTTTTTTAATTTTAATCAAAATTGTTTGAGCGAATTTTGAGAAAATCAAAAAAAAGTGAAAAAGTACATTTGTAAAGTACTAGTACTCTTTGGTCGATTTTGTTCAAAAGCTTCGTGTCACGTCCCATGGGGGTGCCTAACTTAAATATAAAATTTCAACCTCCTAGCTCTTTTCGTTCTTGAGATATTTTGTTCACAGACAGACAGACCCTTTCCTTCAATTTTTTAAATTTCTTTCCCCCCTCCCCACGGTACCACCCTTTAAGAGTTAATAATCTAACACAGACAGACAGACCATGTCGCGAAAACCACTTTTTTGGATTCAGGGGACCTCAAAACGTGAAGATCCATCAAAATCTCGACATCGAATTTTTGACATGAATCCAATACTTTCTCTCTATATATATATTAACTTATATACATAGGTAAGAGAAAGTAAAATTGAATCTCGCCAAATTTTATTCTATAATTAAGAGGATTTATTAAATTGTTTTTATAGAAACCACAAATAAAGAAATTAAATAAAAATGAAACAATTTGTAGGCGGAGACACCGGGGAAATTCTCCAACATTCTGAAGAAGGATCCGAAACGTTGACTCCGGTTTTTAAGTTCTCATAAATTCACTTTTTCGTAACGTATTACGTCAGAAGTACGACTCAACACTAGGGAGGTGCTATCGAAAGGAAAGTTTTTAGAATTTGTTTGAAAATCTTTTCGGCATCTTAGGCCTTTTACACTTTAAACGAAATACTTGTTATTAAATTGCGCTATTATTTATACCATTTGGTAAACAAATGAGTATTGAGATTTGATCTCTGAAACTACTTGACCGATTTTTATGGTTGGATAAGAAAGCTTTCAATTGTAACTTAGCTGTCATTTCATTTTTGTGAAAAGCTTCTTTTAATTCACCGTATAATGAATTTTTTTTTAATATTTCCTCCTCTCTTTTGAGTGCATTTTTGAATAAAAGCGTTTGCCAATTTTTACTTTTATTTTACGGGTTAATTAAATCTAACAAGAATGTTTCAACTACTGCCAACGGACAATTCTTTGGGTTATATTATTTTAAAGTGTTTTTGTTTAGAAACTATTATAATCGTCAAAGTGTTATTTTAATAAAGACGGAAGATGCAATTTCAATTTCTGTCGAAAAAAATATTTCCATTTTTTAAAAATTGATTCTAGGGGAGTTCTAAGAGTTTTATTATATAATTAATAGATCCTGAGGATGGACACGAAACGTCGACGATCAAATAAAAAATTAACTCTCCACTGATAGTCTGTGTAATTGATAAAAACTTTGATGATGCTAAAATGATCCTCACAATGAATGAAAATACAACCCGAAACGTTACTATGTTTTTTTTTTTAAGTCTCCTTGTTTGTCGAGTTGAACGACCAAACAAAACCCGGGCCGTGCAGCTAGTAAATAAAGCAGCAAATGTAAATGTGGAGAGATCAATCATCTGGATTGGAATCCAATCAGGAGGCTGCAGAGGAGCTCCTTGCTCTCTCTCTCTCTCTCCTCTCGGCTTAGCATCGTGACGTTGCAACTCTGCGTTATTTATTGTCATGGAGCTCCATTCACAATGGGGATTAGAGCCCGACATCTCCTCAAATCATTTGCATCAGAAATAAATAAATAAATAAATAAATAAATCTCCCTCCTCCTGGGCTACTTGAATTCTAAATTAAAAAAAAAAAAAAAATCTGAATAAGGAAATGATATTTTTTTATTTAACCAAGTCATTCATTCATAATTATAGAATCAATTTCTCTTTCTTTCAACTAGTTGTTGAGCTCGCCTTCGGGGGGCGCTGATCATTAATTGAAAGTTGTGTTCTGTGCTTGTCACACCAGATGTTTTTTGTGTCGAGATATATCTAGTTTCCACCAATATAAACAGAATATACATTTTAAAGAGCATCTAAAAAATAATTGATTTATGAATTTTAATCAAAATCCTTAAACTGATTTTAATAAAATCGAAAAATACTAAAAAAGTACATCAATAAAGTACTTGTATTCTTTGGTCGATTTAGTTCAAAAGTTTCGTGTCACGTGCCAGAGGGTTGCCTAACTTAAATATAAAATTTCAACCTCGTAGCTTCATGTTTAATCTCAATCCACTGTTTTTGGACTGAAAACGTGTATTTCCATTAAAATCTCTACATGAATCCAATATTTTTTAATAATTAATATATATATGTAAGAGAAAGTAAAATTAAAATTCAATATATAAGGGTCATTCCTATGAAAACGCATATTAACTAGTCACAGGTCTTTTTTTGTTGTTAAATACTACTTATATATTGTTGTATATTTTTGAAAACTACAGCTAATATTAACAATAAGTAATCAACTTTAATAAATTATATTAAAAGTGTCCACAGACTATGATTTGTCATGTCCGTGGACTGTCACAGCCTCAAATTTTGATCAAGAACTGGAATTTTTGATTTATATTTAATTAAATTTGAGGAAACAAATTATAATTCAAATAATTTAAGTAAAAACAAATAAGATAATGAAGTGATTATATAAATAAAAATAATTTGATTCACTTTTATAACCAGTGGTATAGTGTCACAGGTAGGGAAAAAAAGTCGAAAAGTCGAAAAAAAGTATCGATACTTGTACTTGGTATCGTATCGAAAGAAAAGTATCGATTCCAGAAAGTATCGATTCCAGTAAGTATCGAGTATTTCTTAAATTTGAGTGTTTTTTGAAAATCTTTTTGGCATCTTAGCCCTTTTATACTTATATAAACGAAATACTTGTTAATAAAAGAAATTGATTTTCGGTTTAAGCGTGGTTTATTTGGACCCTGTTATGCAATGGTGTGTCAAAGACCAAAAAATTCAAAATTGAGTTAAGCACGGAATATTGTTTGAAATGCTTTAATTAATAGTATTTTTTATGAAATATGTCCTAAAAAAATTATATTTAATGTTACTTGTACAATTGACAACAAAAATTACATATAATCCAATGTAAACAAAAAACTTTATTGTTGATTTTCTCAAAACTCAATGTTTGGTCTTTGACACACCATTGCATAACAGGGTCCATTTATAAAAATTACATCGTTTCGGCCAATTATTTTGTGGCCTTTTTCAGGTACAATTCAGTCAAGATTACAAAAGTTGTTACATCTGTGACAATCTCATTTGAATTTGAATGTTTCCTCAACTAATTAACAACTTTTGTAATCTTAACTGAATTGTACCTGAAAAAGGTCACTTGAATGACTGGCCGAAACGTTGTAATTTTAACAAATAATCCACAATTAAACTGAAAATCAAATTCTTTTATTAATGATAGAGATAACAACTATGAAAGCCTGAACTCCAAAAAAAGAAATACTTTTTATTAAATTAATATATTGATATAATGCGGTCCAGGCATTATTATTTATACCATTTGGTAATTAAATAAGTATTATAGAAAATGAGTTGACTGAAAAATTGCGCAGGCGGGTTGAGCGGCTAGTATAGTCTAAATTTGTGTTTTGTTTAAAGTCTATATGGCCAAAAGGACCTAAAAAACAAATTATATTTGAATGAGTACTTTTCATTCGATACCGGCAATCAAGTACTCATATGAGTAAAGTATCGATACATTTTTGGTGTCCCTAGTCACAAGATACAACATCATGTCCGTGGACCAAGGGCGGATACAAGGGGGGGGGGGTAAAGGGGGTAATTACCCCCCCCCCGAGACTCGAAAAAATACCTTTTTTCGCAGAAAAATTTATTTTTAATGTAAAATTTTTAAAATTAATACTTAAAAATTTGATGTGTATTTATATTCTGGCAAACAAGTACAGAATGCGCTTTTAAATTACCGAAATTAAAAAAAAATAGTGTGCTGTGCGACGAGTCACACCAGATTACCCCCCGAGAAACACCTCTGGATCCGCCCTTGCCGTGGACACACTTGCTTTTATAAGTAACAATACTAGTCTCTCGTTTGACTCCAGCTGTACTCGTTGGAGAAGAAGGGAAGCCATCTTGGATTCAGATTGATTATTAGTTGGTGTGTTGGCAGTTTTTTTTTTTAGAAATTTCCCAAGTAAAGTTAAAGTGTAAACCTCATCAAGTCGTCAGGTCTGTGGTCAAGATAAAAGTATTAAACAACATTTAAATCGTGATAGTCACTGGTGTACTTGTTTAGTCAGCTGTTTTATTTCCCAAATATCCTTTTTGCATGCTTCTAACCTCATCTGTGAAGATGTGAAAAATTATTTTCCTAGAATACATCATGTCCATGGACATCTTGTATTATTATTAGCTTAAAAAAATAGAATTAGTGCTTAATGAGCTTGAACTTGATGTCAAATACTATAAATGACCACCTATCTCTTATTTATAAAATTAATTATCCATAAATATGAAAATTTATAAAATAATAATTGCGAGATTTAATCTTTATTTATTTATTAATGGTCTAATTTACAAAGCTTTAATTCTGAAACTACTTGACGAATTTTTATGGGTTTTTTGAGGCCTATTGATTTTAATAAAAACCATAAAGATAATTTATAAAAACGCGCTAATGATCTCATACACCAGGGGTGTCAAATTCAAAAGCTAACTTTGGGCCAAATAAACAAACAATGCTTAACTTAATTTTAGGTGGGCCGCAAAAATAATAAAATAATAATTGCTCGCACTGATAAGTACTTCCAAACATCCAGTGGCGGATTAAGCAAGATGGAGGCCCACACAAAGAACGAAATTTTTGCCGCCTTGCGGAAAATTTTTTTTTCTCGGCCGTGAAAAACTTTTTTTTTTTTGGGGTAACGAAATTTTTACCCCTTCCCTTCTTTTTTTTTGGGGGGGGGGGGAACGATATTTTATGGATTTTCAAATAAATTGCCTGGGCCGTGAATTTGACACCCCTGTCATACACTATAACACAACAACAACAACAACAATCCTTGTTTTTTCCCGATATATAAAAATTTTAATTAAATGCATGCACTCTATCGCTTTTGAAAATTCGTTATCAGTTTAAAAAAAAAAGAATCTCTCTCTGCGGTAAAAAAAAAAAAAACGAAATTAGCCTTTATCAAAAAGGACATTTTTTTTTGCTATCTATTGTGTGGATGTTTGAGAGGCGGGGGGGGGGGGGGGGGGGAGGGATGGAGTTGGAGGTCCAGGTGCTCTCTCTCTCTCTCTCTCTCTTTGCACATTTACACTTCCAAAAGGTTATCAATGCACCCAATCGTGGGGGAGGGGGGGGGGCTAATCCTCTGCATAGAGGCAAAGAGACAGACAGGCATCTCACTCCCAAAGGGGACCCCTAGCTAGCTGCCTAGCTAGCTGGCCAGAATACAGCAACAGAAACACATGTCTCTCTCTCTCTCTCTCTCTCTCTCTTTTTGGTAAACCCCATCTGACTTTATATACAAAATCCATAGCGAATTCCAAAGTAAATACGCTATATGGATCTTTTGACAAATTATTTCCTTAAGCTTTTTTTTTTTTTTTTTTTTGGAAAGAGGAAAAAAAAAGGTGATGAGTGACGACGACATAATGACAAAGAATATATATAACGATAATTTATTTATTTACATTACTTTTATTCACTTTTCAGGAAATTCTACTATAATAGATATACATCTTCTTTTATTGAAATAAATTGAAGAAGGGTGGGGGGAAATAATTTCTTTACTTTCCCGCTAATAATATAACGGGAAAGTATTATGATCTAAAAATTGAATAATTTATTTATTTTTTTGTTTGTTTTTATATATGGATAGGAAAAAAGAAAATAATAATAAAATTTATTTAAAATTTGAATATACATACATGGTACATGGTATATATTTATGACATGTTTTCCGCAGAATTGCGCCAAAGAGCATCCTTGATTCTTGTATTTTGCATTTGTTTTATTTTGTTATCAAGGAAAAATTAAAAAAAAAAAAACTCTCATAGAAAAAAGAAAACAAAATGAAATAAAGAAGAGGTTATTGTATATATATATAGATGTATACACTCTACATCCTTTAGTTTCTATGCTTAGCATACACACACACAGACATATCTCTCATTTTCTTAGTCCAATTAGACAAATTGAAATAATTAATTAAATTCCATAATTATTATTCGATAATTAATGACATTTATTAAATTTTAATTTTTTTGTCTTTTAAAAACTAAATGAATTCTATTTTTTAATTTTTCGTAATGTAATATAATTTATGATTTTAAAAAAATTTAACCTAACCCACAAATTTTTTTACGTCTCAGGTCATAAGGACCTTAGAAATGCAAAAAAAAACAACTAAAGCTTTTTTTGCTTATATCTTTCGAACTATCCATCTGATTAGGATGAGGTTTGGCGAATTTATAGTCCTAAGTGGGCCTAAGAAGGTATTAAAACGAGAAGTTAATCGGCCCGCAGAGAGCGGTATATTATTATCGCGAACCTTGGTTTTCTCAGCTTTCTTTGAAGCAAATCTTTTGACACTCAGTCATAATAATTAGGGCGAAATCCTCTAGACATGGAGCAAATTTCATGACAATCCGTTCAGAAGTTATTGCGTTTCTTGGAGTAGTGCGGGAAAGAAGCGGGAGACAGAACTCTCAATTATTTAACAAGTCAAATGTTTATTTATTTTTCCTTCCCTTTTTTTTTTTTTTTTTGACAAATGACAAAGTGAGTGGATCAAGATGACGACGATGAGATGGATGACCCATACAACAACAACAACAACAACAATATCTCTCAACAAATGAATATGAATAGATAAATAACACCACTCTACTCTATTTATTTAGGCCTATAATACTAGCTGCACAATCCGCTTTGCGGGATTTCAAGAAAGTCTTGCGTCATTTTTTTTTTTTTTTTGTTATAATTAAAGAAATTTTTTATAATTTGATTAGAAATAAACAAGGGGGATTTTTGACAGTCATAAAAAAAGAAGAAAGAATGACAGACAGACAGACAGACTTCTTATTTAAGCTAACAATTTATGAATGAAAACAAATGGCACATAAAGACCACACAACAACAACAACAACAAAAAGATTTGCATAATAAAAAATAAAAAAAAATAACAGAGCGACGACATCACAAAGTGTTTAGTTAGAGTGAGCTTTTCACGTGATTAGAGTGCGATATTTTATTTTTTTATTTTAAGGAATGTCGTAACAATTGTGTTGCGTACGCTTAATGTTTATTTCCGTATCGTAATCTAAATTTTATTTTTACATTAATTAATAAATGGACCCTGTTACACATTAGTGTGTCAAACGCCAGCTACCGAGATTTGAGAAAATTAACATTAAAGTTTTTGGTTTTCATTGGATTATATATATATAATAATTTTTTTTGTCAATTGTGCAAGTTAACATTGATAAATTTTTTTAGGACATATTTCATAAAAAAAACTATTACCTAATTTTAGCATTTGAAACAATATTCTGTGCTTAATTCAATTTTTAATTTTTTTTGGCGCTTGACACACTAATGCATAACAGGGTCCAATTAGTCAGGCCGCTTTTGGAATAACTTAAAGCGTTAGTAAGCAGCTCAAAATTTTAAAGAAAGACGAGGAGATTATTAATCCCTGATTATTCAAGAAAAGAAAAGGGGTTGGTTTTAATAGGAGAAATTATTAAAAAAACACTCGGTTATAAGTTACAATTATTTATTAAAAATTAATTGTGTGTATTTTACACTCTTATATCATCTAATAGAATGTCTCTTCGGCATCTGTGTATGGCCACAGACAGTCCATGTAGCGACAAACCACTTTTTTGGACTCAGGGGACCTCAAAACGTGTATATCCATCAATCAATCTCGTCCTCGAATTTTTGACATAAATTCAATACTTTCTCTCTATATAGTAACATATATAGTTAAGAGAAAGCAAAAACGTAAATGTTTTTGCCATTCAGGATAAACGAAATAAACGTTATAATAAGCTGTAATGGTTAACCAAAAGAATTCTTTTCTTTCCTCCTTACTACTCAGCTATCCATCTCACTCTAATAATTAAATTCAGATTTTTTTTTTTATTTGCAAGAGATCACATCGTTCTATTCATTCACCTCATTCTTAAAATAATTATTTTCATTTTAAAATGAGAAAAATTTTGAAAATTTAATTAATTATCGAATAAAATGTGTGAGAACAGATATACATATAACACTCCTCTGTTCTGAGGATGATCCCAACCGGGATCGAAACGTCAACGTGATGGGAATGAATATAAATGGCATTCAACTAGCTGCTGATTTTTCTTCTCCTGATTGAACTAGTATTCAATACAAATCCATGTGCAGGGAGAAGATCAATTATAACAAATTAATAACAGGTTATACAACATTAAGGATTAACGAGTCATTCATTAAGTGCAAATAATCCGAGTCCAAGAACCAGTAAAGTTCTTTAAATTCAGGGCTGCCGATTCACCGCAATTCCGCAGTGGGATGGATCATTTGGTCGGCATTTTTCGGTTCATTCAAATTACAGAGGACAACTTTGACCATTCTAATTTTTTCCAATTCATTTCCCCAAAAATTCTAAACAAATTGCAAAAAAAAAGTCCCATAAAAATCCATCAAATAGTTTCTAAGTTTATCCCTTATAAATAAAGAATTGAAATTAAATCTCACAAATTTTATTCAATAATTTATTTTATATATTAAATTTTAATTTTTTTTGATCATTTTACGATGAAAATTTATGTTAAGGTTGGTGTTGTTCGGACATTAAAGCACTTAAACTGATTAAAAGCTAATTTTTTAATATGTTATTAATCACTATCAAATACGTATAAAATAAAATTTTGAAGCAGATCCGACACAGGGTTATCGTGTAATTAATTTTTAAAAAATTGAAATTTAACA
This sequence comes from Euborellia annulipes, assembly GCA_023213315.1. Classification (NCBI taxonomy): domain Eukaryota; kingdom Metazoa; phylum Arthropoda; class Insecta; order Dermaptera; family Anisolabididae; genus Euborellia; species Euborellia annulipes. The sequence goes on along the minus strand of JAKCPI010004561.1, from coordinate 23,578 downwards.
TGTAGCCTATGGGGAATAACGACGAAACGCACACATATCGAATTATATAGCCACCCCTGCATTAGATACAAAAACAAAAAACTTACATTTTATTAATTCACTTCCGAGGAATATGTTAAAAATAAAATCAAAAGTTTCTGCCGACCGCTTTTAAAGATATTTTAACAAGAAAGTCAAAAAAATTCTCCAAAATGACAGTCGCCAATATTTAAAAATAATGAATTCTCGAGAGTCAGACCAGCCTGGCAACGTCGCATAACATAAGTGTCTTATCTCTATGTCAGTTACATTTTTTTTTTTTCAATTTTACAATATTTTTTCTCGCAAATCGTCCATTGTGTTTAAACTGATTTGCATTAAACATTGTAATATATTAAATAAAATAAAATTTAAGGCGTTTAAGATTTAAAATAGATAGTTGATGAATGCAATGTTGCCAGTTCTATATTACGTGAAATACTGCTCAAGTCAAAAGTCATTCATTTATTATTTTTGGTAATTAAATTATTAACTTAATCCAATTATAAACTATGATAGGTCACGACTAAATTATAATAAGGAATTTTGGCATTCAAATTTTTAATTTTATTTAAAAAAAAATTTAGATTCTATTATGACTTACGATGTACTATCCGAACAACCTTAAGTTAAATAGGTCGTCCTAGAGAGCAGATCTTTAATACCAAGGGTCGCGGGTTCGGACCCCAGGCAATCATGATTTTATTTAGGCCATTTGGATACCAAATATAAATTAATAAAGAAAAATAATAACTTTTTTGTGCTGTGATTATAAAATTATAATAATAATTTCAACTCACTTGTAGCTCTTATATTCTTTGGAACACGCTTGTATTTTTTTATTAATTGTTTCGACATGCAGAGGACCATTTTTTTTTTTAAATACCTCTCTATCATTCGGAGAAGTTTCGGTATCCAGTCAATGGAAGTTTGAAGTAAATAATAATTAAATCCACCGAAACGTCTCGCTAGGTTTTAGTTGATTTTTTTCTAAAAATTTAGATTGAATTAATATTCCTCCTAAATAGTCAATTAAGGATATACGTTTTCAATTTTAATTTCCATTTAAGTGACAAAAATAAAATTAAAATTTAACTTATATGATTATTTACAAAATAATAATTGTAGGATTTAATTTTAAATTTTTCTCAATTCGAAAACTACTTGACGGATTTTTATGGGCTTTTTTTTTTTTTACTTTTTTCATTCTATTCTATTTTAAATTTATAAAAAAGCTATTAAATAATTAAAATTAAGTAGACACTAGTTTTAAGGAGATATTGTGAAAGTGACTGAAAAAGTTATACCCTGTCGAACGCGGGGCAAAGCCTTGGTCAAGGGCAGGCACTAAATAGGCTTACAGTGCATTTGTCTAATTAATCGCCGAAATAACTAACATAAATAATATCTGAAATTCTATTAATTTAACTAGCAACATCAGCGATTAAATAGAGCGCTCTAGACGAATGCCTCGCAGCTCGTGTAGCCAGTAGCGTAGCCAGGATTTCTGCTTGGGGGGGGGGCAAAAGTTTTATGAACCCCCCCCCCTTCTCCAAGAAACTTAAACTGGAGAAATTTTTTTTAGATAATATAATAATTATAAATAAAAAAATTTTTTTTTTTCTTGAAATAAAAAATAATTTTATTACAAAATTCATAAATATTAGAGATTTTTTTCAATTATTTATAAGTTTTTTGTTAGATTTTAGAATTTATGAGAGTTAATAAAATAATTATTTAAAAAAAAAATCATTAGGGAAAACAATAGGCATTTTTTTTGTTTTGGAGAAGGCTTTGGGGGGCGGCCGCCCCTGCCCCCCTGAATACGCCACTGCGTGTAGCCTAATGCATTGTCCCAAAAGTTGAAATTTGTCGGCGTCATTTAGACCCCAACTAGTTTCTTATGCGGGAATTTTCACAAATATTTTTTTAAAAGAGATGAATTAAAATTTAAAACACATGGTTATATATTTCAATTTATGCGTTTATCTATACTCAACAGAAGTAATGCAAATATTGAATATTAAATTTAAACTATTCCTAGAGGGCACTAGTTTAAACAATTACAATTTGAGAAGGGAATATAGACAAAAATAACAAAAAGGAATCAAAGTGAACTGGAGGTATCAAGCACCCTTTACTTGGTTGGCCTCCCTGACTGATTTCTAAAGATTGGAGACCTTTCCCTGCTAGAGATATTTACTTCCCTCCTACCTGGAAGGACAATTTGTATTAAAAATATCCAACAGAAACTTCAACTTCCTCCTGCCTTCATTTTTATTTTACTCATGTTAATCACATCTGAAGATTGCTGAAATGTACATACAGTGAGGGACAATATTAAGTCCCACCCATACGTTTTCTACTTGTGATTATTTCATTGTTTTTAAAAAAAATATATATATTCTTTCATGATTCTAACCTAGAAAATTTCCAATAAAGATTTTCATTTTCTTTTATAAAAACAATGAAATAATCACAAGTAGAATAACGCATGGGTGGGACTTAATATTGTCCCTCACTGTACATAAATTATTTTAAATTCTTGAAACACATCACCTCGAGGGAATTAGAATTTATCAAAGTTTAGCAGCATATATAAGTATAAGCAGACCTCAAATGTAAAATTTGTTCAGTATTTCGGACACAACGAGTGTCGAAGAAGTGATTATACTCGACATTTTGTTAGTTGATTGAATTGCTGTGAATTTAGATGACATTTTGAGAGAAAAATGTGTGAATAACTCAAGAAACTAATCATATCATATCATATAATATTTCAAAATATAAATTCCATTAAAATTAAAATTTAATTTATATAATTATTTACAAAATAATAACTGTGGCATTTAATAATTTTTCTCAATTCAAAAACTACTTGACGGATTTTTATGGGTTTTTATAATTGTTTAAAAAAAAAAAAATTAAAATTAATTACACACTGGTTTTAATGAGATGTGAAACTGACCTAAAAAATATATTGCATATATAATCTTGGAAATTTAATTTACCTCATGTTTCAACTAGAGCCTACGGTTTTCAGTTTAAATTTAAACAACAAATATTTAATTGATCCCATACAAATATGGAAGTCGCTATTATTTCTAAACGATTCCTTCTTCTTCCTCTACAAAAGGATTGGACGAGAGTCCGTTCGCCCAGCTAGTACAGCGAAAGATAAAATTTGCAAGTGAAATAGTGAATATAAATAAATACAGTAAACGAAGCGAGGCCTCTACCTCCGCTCAAATATTTTATGAATTAAATAAAGGCGGTAAATGGCCTCAGATGCCGAAAAAGAATTTAAATAAAATAAAGTAAAAAAAAAAGGGGAAAAATTAAAAATCTCCCCTCTAGACTTACCTCAGAGTTGATTGATCTTTTATTTAGAATTCTAAATGCATTATTAGAACTTCGTCACGGACAATGAAACTGAATAAACATTTATTTATTTTTAATGTTTGTGTTTTTGAAAGGCACATGCGCCGGGATCTCATCCCCCCACCCCCACCACCCCCCTCACCCCCCACCACCCACCTCCTCTCTCTCTCTCTCAACAAGCCTAATTATTATAATAATATAAAAAAAAAACTCCAAAAACGTTCACTTCTTCAGGTCGCGAACCACAAACACTAATAAATAAATAATTACATACATGATGTAGATGTAGTTGTGTAGTTGTTGAAGCCATCAAAAGAAATACGTGAGACTTCACTGAGGTTGTTGTTGTTGTTGTTGTTGTTGTTGAGAGATGCACATGTAAGGAAAAAGAGAAAGGAAGGAAGGAAGGAAGTAAGAAGTAATAGGTGTCGTCGTCGTCGTCGGACGATGAGAGAGAGAGCGGGTCGCACCATCATCATCATCATCACAAGGGAAAAGGGGGCGGACCGCCAGGGGGGCAGGGGGGAGGGGGGTTAGAGCGAAGAGAGGGCGCCTCAGTCAGAGGAGGCAACCAAAAGATAAAACACAATAAACTCACCTAAGCTGTCAGAAATCTGTTAGTGAATGCAGAGGCCTTTGCCGGAGATAAAACAAGCTTTAAGCCTGTTACAGAGCAGCTTAGAGCGTCTCAAACCGTATTAAATAAGACCGCGATTGATCCCCTCGGCAATCCCTAACTTTTCAAACACACACACACACACAACACGTACACGTACGCACACACACACATACATAGACGCGCGCGCGCGGGCCGCCGCCTCTACAGACAGAACCTGAACCCCCGTCTTACTTTACGTTCACTGAGACCAAATGGGCGTGGCCAATTAGGGCGGGGTTTAGTTCCCGCCCCCTTTTGTAGGCGGAGTTGCGCATGCGCATTAAAAAAACTATTTCAACTCGCACACCTAATTAATTGGCATTTTTTTTTTTGTCTTCTCGCACTCTCACTCCACTCTCTCTCGCTTTACGTACTTCTTAAACGGATAATCCGATCAGATTTTTCAGATTAACACGTATAATCGGTAAGGAAAGAGACAGACAACAAACAAACAACAATTGAAGTATTTTTTAAACAATTAAACAGCAAAAATTGGAATTTGTGTTACCTAACATCCATCTTCCAGTGGTGTAACAATTAAAAGCCATAGGAGCTTACATAACATACATGGTACATCGTATATATTTATGACGTTTTCCGCAGAATTGCGCCAAAGAGCATCCTTGATTCTTGTATTTTGCATTTGTTTTATTTTGTTATCAAGGGAAAATTAAAAAAAAAAAACTCTCATAGAAAAAAGAAAACAAAATGAAATAAAGAAGAGGTTATTATATATATATTTATAGATGTATACACTCTACATCCCTTTGTTTCTATGCTTAGCATACACACACACACGACATATCTCTCATTTTCTTAGTCCAATTAGAAAAATTGAAATAATTAATTAAATTCCATAATTAATATTCGATAATTAATGACATTTATTAAATTTTAATTTTTTTTATCTTCAAAAACTAAATGAATTCTATTTTTTAATTTTTCGTAATGTAATATAATTTATGATTGTAAAAAAATTTAACCCACAAGTTTTTTTTTTTTTTTTTTTTGAATTTGTGTTACCTAACATCTATCTACCAGTGGTGTTACAATTAAAAGCCAGAGGAGCTCAAATTCATCTCCATAACAATAATAAAAAAAAAACGCCCCATAATAATCTGTTAAGTAGTTTTATAAAGGAAAAAATTTAAAATTAAATCTCACAATTATTAGTTCTAAATATTTTTTTTTTTTTTAAATTATAAAGCCAGATAATTTAATAAGCAATATAAATAACAAAAAACCTTTCGAGCATATTAATACAATAACAAGGTGTTCTGATTCGGATAAAAATTTGTAACGAAACTCGATGAAATGAAATCGGTCCAGTGGTTTCAGAGTATGGTTTATAGATGTATACCATAAAAGGAGGATATATGAAACGAATAAAAAAAAATGGTTTAACATTAAAGTTCAATAAGACGTTAAGTTTCGCTTCACTGAGGGCAGCAAGTGGTCTAAATAAAGGCACAAAAACAAGTCGTAATTATTCATTTTTAATATTTCAAACGACCCCTTTAAAGGTATCCAATAAAATATTAATTAATATGCAAGGCAAATATAATAATAGCTTAAATAGTTTTAATAATTTATTTATAACTAGCTGCATCGCCTCCCTAATTGTTCAATTTCTCCTTAAAGCCGTCGTGTAATTAATTTTAAATTTTAATTATTATAGAAAAATAAACTACGAATGATTAATGCAAAAATATCTTAATAATAAAAAATCATGAAAGTTTAAATTCATTTCACAATGAAAAAAACGCCCCATAAAAATCCGTTAAGTAGGTTTCTAAGTCCATTTTATAAAGGGAAAATTTAAATAATTAAAATCTCACAATTATTAGCCTATAATTAATTATATAAATATTAAATTTTTTCTTTATTTAAGAAAGGAATTTTCAAATTTATTCTAGTGTAATCAGTTTCCCTGACAATTGCAATTGTCAATTATATTGATCGTCTCCAAATTTTAGAGGCACTTCCCACAACAAATATGCCAACGAAATTATTAAAATTAAAAAATGATTGTCCTTTGTAGTATTCAAAGGCCTTCGCTGTGCTAAATAAAGGAAAAATTTAATATTTATATGATTAATTATAGGCTAATAATTGTGAGATTTAATTATTTCAATTTTCCTTTTTAAAATGGACTTCGAAAACTACTTAACGGATTTTTATGGGCCTTTTTTTCGTTGTATTAAAAATATTTAAAATGAATTTAGACTCACGATTTTTTATTATTAAGATATTTTTGCATTAATCATAGTTTATTTTTTATAATACGGTTGTATTTTCAATAAAATTTAAAATTAATTACATGATGGTTTTAAGGAGAATTTCCGTCAGCACCGACTTCTTTCGAAGAATGCTGCACTGAGAGGAAATCTTCTTTACGTCCCTTCCACAGGACGGGATGTCACAGCAACTCCCTCTTCTCGTGGAGAGATCCAATAATCCAATCAATTGCCTGCTTGTTTTCAATAAATAAATATTTTTATTTAATGAAAAAATTCCTCATGCCCAGGATTTGAGCGCGGGTATTCTTTGTAGAAGCCGACACCCTAGCCCCCTCCATTTATAATAAAGAAAAAGATTTAATATTTATAATAATTGTGAGATTTAATTTAAAATAGGTCCGGAGAATAAAAGCCAGCATTTGATGGACTCCTCTCACATCATGTTTATTTCGACCGGCATCACGCCTGGCATCATCAGTACAAAAAAAATGAAAAATTTTAAATAATTACACATTGTAATGCGGCCCCCCCATCAAATCAAATTACAACTATAGTTGTAATTTAATTTAAATTTGTTTCTTTTATAAATGGACTTAGGAAACTACTTAACGGATTATTATGGGGCGTTTTTTTTAGAGTATTTATGGTTTTTTTTTTCAGGGTATTTAGGGTTTTTGGCTCTATTTATAATTATGTGTAAAAAACGCACTTTTTGTTTGTAAATGTGTTTAATTCTTCTTAGACTCATTTTTTGCCAGTTTTGCGGATTTCTCAACAGTTAGGTTTGATAAGATGACGTTAGAATAACAATTTGGAGGTAAGGAGTGCGTTCCCATCCCCGGGGTCTTTTTCATTAAATAAAAATATTTATTTACAATTTGTCAAGTATGTCTATTGGAGCATTGAATATCCCTCTCAGGGCGGGGAGTTGCTCTGACACCAGAGGCGAGGTTGGGTGTGAGGTGTGTGTGTCTTCTCCTCTGTATATGTGTCCCCTGGCCAGGCCCTGAAACTAGTAAGTTTTAATTTGACAGCTCTTACTTGATATTCTCTCATTGCGATCTCCTTTTTGAAATTGCCTACTATTCATTTCACTTTATGCACAGCACACATTTATTTTCAATTTTCTTCTTCTATTTACTTAAAAATTAAATCAAAAGTCTTCCGAAAAAAAAACAATATCAACAAAAGAAATATTTGAAATAGCTATTATTGCCTATATATATTCTAGATCCCTTGGAAAAAAGTTCGAGACAATTTTAACCTTAAAAAATTTATCAAAAATAAATTAAATTTTGATTTTATTTTAAAATTATTTTAAATTTGATTGTTAAATTAAAAAATAATAAGAAATATGATATTAATTAATAATTAAATGTCTTTTTCAAAAAGTAAACAGAACGAATCCCGAAATTAGAAGAAATGTCAAAATTCGGTCAAAATGACTTCCCGATATTTACCAAATGAATTAATTATGAAATTTACCCAATGACATAGACGTTGAATTGTAAGTAAACAATTACCAGCTCCTTTTCTCTCTCTCTCTCTCTTGAAATATTTTTTATTAAAGATCTTCCCTTTCTTTTTTTTGGAGATATAAAAAATATGTTTTCATTTTTGTTTCTTCTTAGAAAAGAGAAAAGTAAAATATAATTAAAGAACATTTTTCTCTCTCTCTCTCTCTCTCTTTCTCTCTTTCTCTCTTTGGTAAATCCTTTTTCTTTCTCTCCCTGTGACGTTTTTTTAGGGTGATATTTACAAAGGCTTCCTTCTCTCTCTCGCTTTCTTTTACGATCAATGAATGAAATGAATGTCACTTAGAACAAACAGAAAAGTTTTTTCTTTTTCTTTTCTTTCAAGAGATATTAAAAAAAAAAAATCTTTTCAGCTGTTTAGGATGACATGTTATGACATTTCAAAATTTCTCTGTCAAATTATACTGGTTACCGTCATTTAATTAGAGTCCTTTACTTATTTACCCCCCCTCCCCTTTCCCACCCCCTTATTTACCTCACAAGAAAACATTCATCATTTGAAAAAGAGATTTAATTAATAAAAATCATATTTTCTTATTATTTTTTAATTGCTAACAATCAAATTTAAAATAATTATAAAATTCTTTCAAAATTAAATCAAAAAATAACTTTAATTAAAACCTAAACGCCTTCTGGATTGCGATTTTCATTCGCTAGAGGCTCTCCTTTTGGCTGACGTCCTCTCTTCCTGTCTATTATTCAAAAAATAAATAATTTTGATAAACCTTTGCGGTTAAAAATGTTTTGAATTTCTTTCGAAGAGATGTAGAATGTATATATATACATATATATATATATATATAAAAAAATGTTTATTTATTATAAAATTCAAAACAAATTGTTGGCACATATTGAAATGATTATGATTTCGAAGAATAAAATAACAATTAAAAGTGAGTTTATTCATTAAATAAATATTACCTCTAAAGAGAATATATTTTTCTAGTAGCCTAGTAATTGAAATAGACATAAATAATAAAAATAAATAAATCTTCCTTAACCCCCCGGTTTTTTTTCTCCTAACTAAAGATTGGCTCCCTCCCTGTCAAACCTCGGATTTGTTTTTTTTTTTCTGAATTTTTATTGCTAAAATAAAGATAAACAAAGAAAAAATTAGAATATGAAAAAAAATTGGTTATATGCGGACAACACCATATTTCTTCTATACTTATTATTTTGTAATGATAAAATTTAATAGAATTTTTTTTCTATATTAATTAAATTTTTCTATTTTGTTGTTGTTGTTGTTGAGATAAAAAATCCATTCCCCTAAAACGAAGCTCCTCTGATGAGAGAGAGTTTTTTAATTTAATTTTTTTTTTTTTTTGTTTCGACCCTAAAAATAAAGAGAGAGAGAGAGAGCGTCATTGAATGTTTATGTTTCCATGGCAATAGAAGAAGAAGAAGTTGTAATAAGAGAGAGCAGAGCGCAAGCGCCGAGGGTTGCTTGGTTGCCAGGCATTCGCTCACTCTGATGCTGAAGCTGCTGGCTCCTTTCAAAACACATACGCAAATTAGATATTTCGGTGTCGGTTTTTATTTATTTAAGGCTTTTTTTTAGCATCTGAGGGCATTTAGAGACCCCCCCCCCCCTCAAGAACGGGAATCGAATCCCTGGGCCATAGCGCAGTGCGCAGACAGTTCGATTCCCTTTCTAAAATGCAAGAAAAACAGTTTTGCCATCATCAAGCCTAAAAAAAAAAAAATGAATGAGAACAATTTTCTTTTTTGAATATTATTATTTGGTATTTAGTCATTATGATAACATCCTTAGAGCATAATTTTTGTTTTTCAATTTGCCAATTGTTTCCTGGAATTATAATAATCATTCTGTTAACTTCTCAGTATTGTAACTAACTTCATTCTAAAAAAGAAGGTTCTTCATGTTTTGACTTGACTATAAATTTGTTAGTTGAAAGTTGGGTCTTTGTGAATTAAAATTAAAAGATTGTTTTTATTTATTTATTTATTTTAATAAAATTTAATATAAATTACATGATAAAATCGTTTTAAAAAGGGAATAAAAGTACAAAGAATCATTTTTGAAAAAGATATGAAATGATATAGCCTAAATAATAATTGACGTTTTATTTATTTATTTATTTATTTTTTTCAAGAAACAAACATTTGTATTAAACTTACAGGTTAAAAACTTTTATGTCAGAAAATCTTGTTAAATTATAACCAAAAATAGAGCAAGTTATTCTCATTTTACTTTAGTGAAGAGGTAAAACACCAAACTCTTTATTATAAGTATATCATTTCTCTAATCTTTGTTCCACTTTTTTCAGTTATCTGGCTCTGATGGAGGCTGTTTTTAGCCGAAATAAGTGTTTTTAGCCATTTTAATGCTCTGAATATTTATATATATATGAAAATTATTTTAACATTTATTAAACCAAGAAGAAATCAACTTCCACAGAAAGTTATGTGATAACTTCTTAATTAATAAATACTCCAAAGTCAGATGTGAAAATGAAAAAAAGAGATTTCCAATGTTACAATACTCCAACAAAAAGTTACCTTGATTCAAAGTTTCAAATGAAATACGAATATGTATGAAATTATAATATTCGATGTATTGCTTTTAATTTTTCCTTATAAACTCCAAAAATATATTGGAATATCTCGCAAGAGGTTAGTGTCCTAGCAGCTGTGCTACGCTCCAGGTGGGGAGTAATCCTTGTGATTGTGTGCTCTGCAGCTAGTCACACCAGATTTTTTCAAATTTAAACTTGTAGTTGATACCAAATGAAAGACGCAGCCAGGGGCGTTGAATCCAAAGGCAATGGAATTGAATTATTGTTTTTTTTGAAATCCCTTTTCTCCACTCCATTAGCCAGCCCTTCGCTCTTTGTCTATTTATCAAATCACAATCAATGCGGAATTAAGTCACGGACAGACAACAGAATAATCATCTCAAAATTAATGTAATTTTTGCCCTTTTAACTGAAATTATTCAATTTTCACTTTCTCTTACCTCTATATATGTAATATGGACCGTTTATTTCGAAAGTGGTGTAAGACAAATATTTTAATTACAATTCCGCAAAGAATATCGCATGTTATTTTATATTTTTTGCTCGAGAAAAATCTGGTGTGACTGACGCACTGCACACAACTTTCTCTTAACCTTCGGTAATCAAAAGTTGTGTTCTGTGCTTGTCACAGGAGATTTTTTGTGTCAACATATACAGTACTTAATTTCCGGCAATATATTAGAATTTAAGATATAAAATTGAAATATATACATTATATTTTGTTACCATGGCTTCTACTTATCCTATGAAGTACAAAAGTAAAGTGGACTTCAAACAATTTTGTCTACAAAATAAGATTATACATTTTAAAGAGCATCTAAAATATAATTGATTTAAAACCAATTGTGAGAAAAATAAAAAAATTACATCAGTAAAGTACTAGTACTCTTTGGTCGATTGAAATGAAATTCCTGCCCATGCTTGCGACATGTGTACTTAGCTTAAGTATAAAATTTGAGTATCGAGAGTTCTTTCCTTATTGAGTTATTTAATTTAATCCACATTTTTTTGATATTTCAGTTGAAATTCATTCAAATGATTGTGAAAATGACGTCAAATTCAAGCTAAAAGGGAATCGCCTCCTTTTAATGGCAATTTCAAGAAAAGCAATAAAACAGCCATTTAAAAGCAATAAAATCTCTTTCAGAGAAATTTACATAAACATTATGTTTTGATCTTTTAACTGGAATCGATCTTCTTGAAATTTAAGATTTTTTCACAATAAATTAAATTGATTTCAAGTGAAATATCAAAGAATGTGGGTTGATGGGAATTACTCAAAAACGAAAAAACTCTCGATACTCAAATTTTATACTTAAGCCAAGTACCTATGTCGCAAGTATTTCAAGAAATTTCAATCACATCAGCCAAAGGGTACTAGTACTTTACTAATGTATTTTTTCAGTTTTTTTTCGATTTCTCTAACGATTTTGATTAAAATTCAAAAATCAATTATTTTTTAGATACTTTTTAAAAAGTATATCAATAAAACTTTACGTGAAAATCATTTTATGCTGCGATTCAGCCCAGAAGGGGTGGGGATGGATACGATACCAAGTACAAGTATCGATACTTTATTGCCGATACCACATTTAACGGATTCTTCCCGCATTCAGCGATCTACATGCTGAAGCAAGGGCGGATCCAGAGGTGTTTCTCGGGGGTGGGGGGTAATCTGGTGTGACTCGTCGCACAGCACACTATTTTTTTTAAATTTCGGTAATTTAAAAGCGCATTCTGTACTTGTTTGCCAGAATATAAATACACATCAAATTTTTAAGTATTAATTTTAAAAATTTTACATTAAAAATAAATTTTTTTTCGAATAAAAGGGGTATTTCCCTTTTCCCCCCTCCTGAATACCTTCTCTATCTGGTCAACCCATCCCTGCTTATCGCCAATTTCGCCAATTTATAAAGACTAATTTAAGAAAAATTAAAATTTAATATTTATACGATTAATTATAGGCTAATTATTGTGAGATTTAATTTTAAATTTTCTTTTTATAAACGCATATGGACTTTATAAACTACTTAACGGATTTTTATGGGACTTTTTTTTCATTATAGATAGAATTAAATTTCGATCTTCGAACTTTTGAGTGTATATTAATTCATAATAATGGATATAGGTGTATTTATATGAATCCCCGCCCCCTCCGAATTATCTTTGATTTTTGTAATTGAATTTATTAGACACCCTGTAAATGGATAGATAGATAGATAGATAGCTAATGACCCCTTTGTATTTCTTTACTCTGGCTGACTGGTTAATGTTGTAATAAATAATTGATCTCTAATGCAATTCTCGCATCTATATATATGTGTGTGTGTGTGTGTGTGTGTTGAACGAACGAACGAACGGAGGCAGGCAGGCAGGCAGGCGGAGGTTGTTATGCCAACCAGTAACAGTAACAGCAGCAGCCCTCTCTCTCTCTCTCCCTGTTAGAGAGAGAGAGAGGGCGTCTCTCTAATCCCACCCGCGTTTTTAGAGGGTGGTGGCGGCGGCGGCGGCGGCGGCGTAGCAGCCCCGTCGTTACTCCCTGCCTGCCTCTGCTTCTGTGTGTTGGTTTGGTGGGTGGGCTTAACCGCCCCACCCACACACACACACATAGGGCAGCATCAACATCGACGTCGACATCCTCTTCCTCGTCGTCGTCAGTCCTTTCAAAACATTTTATATACAAAACATAAATTTACTCTCTTTTTTTTTCCCCCTACCTTTAAATAAATTAATATTATAGGTTATATTCAATTTTATTTAATTTTAATATTTTGCTCCCCTTTTTTTTTTTTTTAAAGATCAGAAAAATCTGGTGTGACTGGTCGCACAGAACACAACTTTCGATTACCGAAGATAAGGTTCTGTGCTTGTCATACCAGATTTTTTTTTAGATTTTCGAAAGTACGGTACATTCGAATTTCAAGATATAAAATTTAATCGTTTTTGAGAAAATCGTAAAAAAAAAGTGAATTTATAATGGTCAAAGCCATTTGAGCTTGTCCCTTGACCACCCCCCCCCCTTCACTCTCTTTAAACGAGATAATTTTTAATAATGATTTTTTTTTATATCAATTTAATGTCATATATATTTATATTTAGTATTTTTATAATCAAAAGCATTGAATGCCAGAGATGATAGTCCTGGATCAGAAAATTTCTTTATTTGCAAATATTTATTTAATTTTTTTTTTTAAATGCCTAAATTCAAATTTGATAATTTCAATTTATTTAATTTTAATATTTTCAATAAAGGGAAAATATCAAATTTATTATTATTTAAATTAATTAATTTTTTTCGACGAATCCGTGGAGTAAACAAAGAGGCCCCCTACAAGCCTATGCAAACCCACGGGGCGCTCTCTTAATAGAATCATCGCCCGGACGCCAAGCCATACACATCATAGGTGCTAGATCTTGGCCCATCATTATAATGTTTTCTTATGAGGCTTTGCCCCACCCAGTACTGTGGCTCTCCTTACAAAATCTCCCTGGACCATTATCCAGAGGAAGATTATCTTGTGATTATTAAAAGCGGCGCCCTCTCAAATCGCCTCACCGTGGCCGTTGGGCCTCTGAAACAATCCTGCTGATCAAGGACAGACGTGTTCCAGCCTGGACCCACCGGATGCTGCATCTACTACAGATGAGTTCGACAATGTTTTCCCTTTTCCCATTATATTAAACTAAATTCGCATATATTAATCTATAAACTCTTATTAATAATTTTCTAATTAAACATAATCTGGCAATATCTAAAAATAATTATTAATTAATTCAATGCTTTTTGGCTGTCTCAAACAAGCGACTCAGCAGATACTCTTGTACACCCTATGCCGGCGTGGTTGCGAAGCCCGCGACCGGTAAACTCAATCCATTGTTATAAGAAAATCGTAAAATAAATTATTGTTTTATTAACTATTTTGTCTAATTTTTTTTAGTGATGTTTCCTCACCCTAAGCGAGTTTTCTCGTTGCAAATTAGTAAAGTACTAGTACTCTTTGGCCGATTTTGTTCAAAAGCTTCGTGTCACGTGCCAGGGGGTGCCTAACTTAAATATAAAATTTTAACTTGCTAGCTCTTTTCCTTCGAGATACGATTCTAAATCGGTTCGTAGAATTTCTCGAGCTTATACAGAGATGTGGTCCCGCGGCTCCTGATCAAAAATATATCTCGCACAAGAATTGAATGCATCAGAAAGCCTGCGCGCAGATGACGCGCATCCAAATTAAAAAAAAATCTGGTGTGAGTGCTTGCACCAGAATTTTTGTGTCGACACGATGCATTTTTTTTTTTTTTTTTAAACATTCACACTTTTTTCTCATTCACACTTACACTCACACACACATTCACACTGTCTTTTCGGCAACTCAGGCCATATAAGACATTTACGATAACCGTTATTGAATAAATATACATATATAGGGTCCAGGCATTTTTATTTAAGCCATTTGGTATCCAAATGGCTTAAATAAAATCATCGGACTGCCTGGGGTCCGAACCCGTGACGTTTGGTATATGAGGTTAGCACGCTAACCTCTACACCAAGCCCCGAGGGCACACGATGTATTTACTTAATAGTTAGAATTCAAGATGTTAAATTTATAATGGGAAAATATTTATATTTTGTTACCATGGCAACCATTTCTCCTATCTTTCCTATGAAGTACAAGAGTAAAGTGGTCTTCAGAAGATTTCAATGGCAAAATGAGAATATACATTTTAAAGAGAATCTAAAAAATGTGGTTGAGTTAGTGGCTGTAGATATTGCAATGTTGGGTAGCGAGGATGCAGCCAAAGAGATTTTGGCCAAAGAAAAACACCAATTCCAATAGAGACGTTTCGGCGAAAAGATGGCAAAATAAAATTTTCGTCTCTATTGGAATTGGTGTTTTTCTTTGGTCCAAAATCTCTTTGGCTGCATCCTCGCTACCCAACATTGAATCTAAAAAATAATTGTTTTATTGAATTTTAATCAAAATCGTTGGAGCAAATTTTCTAGAAAATCCAAAAAAAAAAAAAAAAAAACTAAAAAAGTGCATCAGTAAAGTACTAGTACACTGTAAAAAAAATTTAGATGATTTTACAATTTTTTTGTTGTAAGCAAATTTCCAAGACCAATAGATACTAAATTTACTATACAGTTGAATTATATTTTTACAAAACTCTTTGCAAAAATCGTTTGCAAATGTGTGGTAATTTTACAAATATTTAGCAATTTTACAATCTAAATGTTTGTAATTTTACTAATATTTAGAAAAAAGAAAAAAAAATTTACGACTGGATCCATAGGTTATTGACCTTTAGGGGACGCCTCTACCTGGATGAAGTGAAGTAAATATTTTTATTTAGTGAAAAATTCCTCCAGGATTTGAACACTGACCTTTTTTTCTAGAAGCCTGCTGCCTAGTCCATTTGACCATCGAATCACCTGTTAACTAATGATCTATCTCTGCTATTTGGCATTCAAGTATGACCTCATTGTCAACTATTTTTACTAAATAATAAAATAAAAAATAAACTTAAAGTTATCATAATATTATTATTTTTTGTATTATTATAACTTAAATAAATCCTTATAGTGCCAAAAATGTCTTTATTAAGAAAGCTAAAAAGCAGTCGAAACAAAGTCGGCCATGTTGGCCGTCTGAGACAGACTTAAAAGGAAAATTACAATACCCTTGTATTGTAAAATTAGAAACCTTTTTGTAAAATTACAAACCCTTTTCTAAAATTACAAACCGTGTTCTAAAATTACAATGCCGTTGTATTGTAAAATTAGAAATCGTATGGTAAAATTACAATATTTACTCTAATTTTCCAAGAGAATTGTAATTTTAAAATGTTTTTTGGTTGTAAAAATTTTTTGAATGCATAGATTTGTAAATTTAGTATACAAATGTATGGTAGTTATCATTTACAAGGAAAATTTGTAAATTTACTATACTAAAACATTCTAAAATTAAAATTTTTTTTACAGTGTACTCTTTGGTCGATTTTGTCCAAACGCTTCGTGTCACGCACCTTCAACTTCCTAGCTCTTTCCGTTCTTGAGATATTTTTGTTCACAGACAGACAGACCATGTCGCGAAAACCACTTTTTGGATTCAGGGGACCCCAAAACGTGAAGATCCATCAAAATCTCGACATCGAATTTTTGACATGAATCCAATACCGTACTTTCTCTCTATATATATTAACATATATATAGAGGTAAGAGAAAGTAAACAGACCACGTCAAATTTGTCTTTCGGCAGATCACCAATTCGGCCACACAAAGTACAAAGGAATCAAAAATTCTTGGAAAAATTTAGATGTTTTCACAAAAAAATTAATCTCCCTTTCAAGCACAGAAATGTTTATTCGTCTTGGGAACTTCTTTCTAGATTCTTCAAAGTCCTCTCTGTTCAAATTAGGGGGCATGGAGTGAATTTTGAGAATATCTTTGGCAGCTTAAAACAGAACAAAATTTGAATTTTCTTTTGATGTTTGTTTTTAGCTCTTAAATCCGATTTATTCTCAACAAAAAAAAAACAACAGATAACATTTTCATTTAACTCTTTTAAATGTAATTAATAAAAAGTTGGAAAGAATTTACAATAGTAAATTCATAGGTGCGTTCTCACTGTGGTTTTTCTTGACATTAAACATTTTAATAGTAAATAAACATGGTGTCTGATCGTTATGAGACATCTTTCTTTCGATTTGAAATGAAAAAATAGATGTGAATCGATGTGCATGTCTCATGACCTTATAACCGTAAAAAAAGGCACCTAACCTGATAGATGTTTATGATGATGCCGTAACTCGTGGCGCGTCAAAATATACAACTGTCAAAAAAAAAATTGAGGGGTTAAGAGAGGTTTTTTCTCCATATTTAAGAAAAAAATAGCCACCTTTATTTACATTCTGATGAATGTAAACAAATGGAAAAAGTCTGGTATGACTGGTCGCATTTAGAGTAGTAAATTAAAAGCACACAACTCTCTCTTACCTTCGGCAATCGAAAGTTGTGTTCTGTGCTTGTCACACCAGATTTTTTGTGCCCATATATATTTAGTTTCCGCCGATATATTAGAATTCAAGATGTAAAATTTATTAGTATGAAAAATATTCATATTATGTTACCACTGGCAACCATTTCTCCTATCTTTCCTTTGAAATACAAGAGTAAAGTGGTCTTCAGAAGATTTCAATGGCAAAATGAGAATATACATTTTAAAGAGTATCTAAAAAATAATTGATTTTTTGAATTTTAATCAAAATTTTGGGAAAATCGAAAAAAAATGAAAAAGTACATCAGTAAAGTACTAGTACTTTTTGGTCGATTTTGTTCAAAAGCTTATTTCCACGGCCTTAAGGGAGGGTCTTTAACTTAAATAAAAAATTTCAGCCTCCTAGCCCAATTCCTTTATGCTTAAAATTGAACACACACAGACAGACAGACACACAGACACACACACACACAGACAACACACACAGACAGACAGACCATGTCGCGAAAACCACTTTTTTGGATTCAGGGGACCTCAAAACGTGAAGATCCATCAAAATCTCGACATCGAATTTTTGACATGAATCCAATACTTTCCTCTCTCTATATATATTACATATCTATAGAGGTAAGAGAAAGTAAAAATTCCGGTAGGGAACTTTTCAAAAAAACCAGGAACTAGAACGTATTTTTCCCTGAAGCAGTTATTTATGCTGAATACTTATATCGACGTTATAATTACCAAAGTGCCTAACTCCATTTGTGTTTATTTTTCAGGAGAGCCAAAAAACATTTCATTGTCATTGTTGGAGCGATTGTTAAACACTTTCCGAACTGAAAAAAATGAATCACGCTCTTATCCAGTTCAGGGCATAAGGGGAATGATATTTTTCAACAGAAAATACAAAAAATAAAGTGGAGTTAGGCACTTTGCTAATTATTTTTCTACGACCTTGGCCGTGATTTTTACGCGTACGGACACCTCCCTAAAACTAGAGGAAAGTTTTGCAACCATATTGTTCCCCAATCTCTTTCATCTTAGAGAAAGAGAGAGAACAAAAAAAAAAAAAAAAAAGATAATTTTTGAATAATAAATAATTAAATTAAGCATCCATTCTGAAGAGAATGTCATCAGAGTTGAAACTTTACAACGAATTCCTCTCTCTCTCTCTCTCATTAATGGAAAATGGAAGGAAACTAGCAAGAACAAAGTTTTCCCTCCCCACCCACCCTCTCTTATAAAAGGCCTTTTAGAGAGAGAGACGATATTAAATAATTCATTAACATCATCGATCGTCTCTCTCTCTCTCTCTCTCTTGTTTTAACCGAAAGAGAGAGAGAGGACAAATAAATAAACTGGAAGGGAACAGAGAGTATGGAGGTTGCCCGGAGAGGAGCAGAGGCAGGCGGTGGAGGGCACATGCGTGCCAGAACACTATTGATCGTCGTCGTCGTAGTCATCAACGACGACGACAACATTGACGACGACGATGTTGCTTGCCTTGCCCTTCCCGCCCGCCCTTCTTCTTCTTCTTTGTGGTCTTATCGGCCGCACAAGTTCATTGGGCCCTTCACAAGTCTGCCATCTCTTGTGATTTATTATTCTCTCACCCTTCAGAGCGAAAGAGAAAGAGAGAGAAAAAAAAAAAAAAACTTTACCTTTTCCCTTTACTAACAAATTAATACTAGATATGCAATTGGTAGGAGAAAAAAAAAATCACCGAAACGTCAATTTTCCAGCGTTTTTCAAAATACCAGCAATGAAAACGTTTCGGCCTCTTCGGAACTGTTCTAGTTGTCATTCTAATATATCGCCAGAAACTAAATATATGTCGACACGAAAAATCTCGGTGTGACAAGCACAGAAAACAACTTTCCATTTCCGAAGGTTAGAGAAAGTTGTGAGCTGTGGGACAAGTCACACCAGATTTTTTTATTTATGAATTGGAAGTGGTCAAATTAACTAAGGTGCTAGCTATGGGATCTCAATTGATTTTACTTTCTCTTACCTCTATATATATGTTAATATATATAGAGAGAGAAAGTATTGGATTCATGTCAAAAATTCGATGTCGAGATTTGACGTTTTGAGGTCCCCTGAATCAAAAAAAAGTGGTTTTCGCGACATGGTCTGTCTGTCTGTCTGTCTGTCTGTGTGTGTGTGTTCAATTTTTAAGCATGAAGGAATTGAGCTATGAGGCTGAAATTTTATATTTAAGTTAAACACCCCCGGGACCGAGAAAATAAGCTTTTAATCAAAATCGGCCAAAAAGTACTAGTACTTTACTGATGTACTTTTTCAGTTTTTTTCGATTTTCTCAAAATTCCCTCCAAGGATTTTTTTAAAATTCATAAATCAACTATTTTTTTAGATGCTCTTTAAAATGTATATTCTCATTTTGCCGTTGAAATCTTCTGAAGACCACTTTACTCTTGTTCTTCATAGGAAAGATAGAAATGGTTGCCATGGTAACGGAATTTAAATCTTTTTCTTTTTATTAGATTAAAAATCAATTATTATTTAAATTCCCATTTATTTTTATTTTATTTCTGTCTTTAATTGTTTCCGAGAAAACATATATCTCTCTCTCTTTCTCTCACTTGCAAACATTATCGTCTGTCTCTACTCTTTTTAAATTCACTTTCACCTCTTCCATCTATAGAAACAATGTTAATTTCCTATAGGGATTTGTATGTTAATTTCGATTCAAAAGGGGGTCCCCTTTGGAATGCCCAAATATGAGATTAAAATTTTGAAAAATAACCATAGTTTATTTGAAGCAGTCAACATTTAAAATGCAAGTTTGAAACTAAGGTGCTATCGGAAACTAAATATATCTCGACACAAAAAATCTGGTGTGACCAGCACAGTGCTAACTTTCTCTTACCGAAGGGTAAGAGAAAGTTGTGTGCTGTGCGCCAGTCACACCAGATTTTTTTCTTGCTTTATAAAAAAATTAAAGCCTATTAAAATTGATTAAATCTCTCAAATGAAAAATAATAAAAATCTCTATATAATAAGAAAATCTAAATTTTTTTTATTATAATATTTAATAAATATTTTATAATTAAAAATGGCGATCTATACATACATTAATTAGTTTGTTTTATATAATTTTCCTTTAATTTTCTGACTAAATCTATTGAATACTCTCTTTTTGTGCTCTTGACTGATTCGTTTTCTAACATTTTTCATTCATACTTTTATCTACTTTTCTCTCAAATTTCTCAAAAAGGTAAAATTTTTCATTTGTTTACCAATCAATTTTTTTGTTTATCCTAATGTCATTAAGATCAAGGTCTTTAAAATACACAGGTTGGCCAGAAACTAGTAAATAAACAAATTTCCGGTCACAGTTTTTGATTGGTCCACGTCATGAAGCTCCTCCTTGCTTGTATTTTTCTATGTGGCGGCATTGTTGACTGCCTATAACCCTAGTTCACATTCATTTTGTTTTGTTTGCAAATTGTATAGTTTCTGACTAAATTAATTTAGACTCTGGTATTTATTCTGCTTTATTAATAATATACCGTATATAAATATTTATAAATGGTTTGTTCCCAAAGATCTTTTACAAAAAGAAGAGCTCCATGTCGTCACTCCCTTGGAATGAAAAAACGTAAACAGAGTTTGACAGCCCCCCTCCCCCTGATTAGGATCACTAATGACATATATCAAAACAAAGGTGGCCATTTTGTTTTTCCTTAAATATGGAGAAATAACCTCTTCCTTTTAACCTCTCATTTTTTTTGACAGATGACACTTTTGACATTTAGGCTCCCCACGAGTTGCGTCATCATCATAACATATTCTTTGACGAAATATTATGATTATTCTTTTTGTTTTTTTATTAATTCTTTTTTTTTTAAACATTTTTTCCATATATTAAATAATAAATTTATATTTATATCTATCTAATTGTCCATCTTTTTCGTCATCAAAGATACCTGTATTGAGTAAAAGTATCGATACCTCAGTGGTATCGTTTCATCCCTACCTATGCCTACATCATTATTAATTGCCTGAAACGAGTTAACAGAAAAATGACGGTACTTGATTAAGAAAAGGCGAGGGTCCGCCGAAGGCGGTAATATTAATAAAAGAAGAGCGTAGGATGAAAGCAAGAAAGAAAAGTCAATCTCTATACCCAGAGGCGAACGAAACTCGTCTTCTTTGACCACCCTCCCTATCTCTTCTTTCTTCCATTTTTATTTTAAATGAATTGAACAGAAAAAAAGAGAATAAAAATCAACATGTGTCTTCTTTTCTTTCTTTTTTTCTCCTTCAACATTTTCAATATTTTGCTGAGTGGATCAAATCGTCTCTCTCTTTTTTTATATATTATTTGTTGTATCACAGTGAAGACATTTTTTTTTTCCTCATCTTTCAATCTTTTAGGATGACTTTTTACCCGATTGGTCTTTATTTAATCTCTAGAGAGGGGGGAGGAGGATTGACAACGTCTCTCTCTCTCTCTCGCTCTCTTTTGCTCTTAAGCCAAGTGTCGATATTTGCAAACATATATTTAGCCCATTTGGCTTCCCATCGAAAACCCATAAGAATCTACTGGATCTCAAAAAAAAAAAATAAAAGTAAGGTTAGGGATGATTCGAAAACAAATAAAATCAATTTCACCTCATTTTATAAAAAAACTGGGGTACTGGTCGCACCAGATTATGTCGTCACAAAAAATCTGGTGTGACAAGTATAGAACACAATTTTCAATCACCGAGTGCGAC
Source organism: Euborellia annulipes (assembly GCA_023213315.1). Lineage (NCBI taxonomy): Eukaryota > Metazoa > Arthropoda > Insecta > Dermaptera > Anisolabididae > Euborellia > Euborellia annulipes. The sequence goes on along the minus strand of JAKCPI010004561.1, from coordinate 1,472 downwards.
CTGACACACCAGATTTTTCCAAGTGTGAAATCTATATATATAATTCTCTAATGTCCGTCTATCTGTCTGTCTGTCATGCTCTTTTTAGGCAACTTCCCGTTGGAATTTTGAAATGAAATTTTATATGCATAAAGAGGACCTTCTATGCAAGGGCGGATACAAGAGGGTGGGGGATAAAGAGGATAATTACCCCCCCCCCGAGATTTAAAAAAAATACTTTTTTTTGAAAAAAAATTTATTTTTAATGTAAAATTTTAAAAATTAATACTTAATAAAAATTTGATTTGTATTTATATTCTGGCAAACAAATACAGAATGCGCCTTTAAATTAAAAAAAAATTGTGTGCTGTGCGACCAGTCACACCAGATTACCCCCCCCCGCCCTCGAGAAACACCCCTGGATACGCCACTGCTTCTAGGGATTACACGAAAATTATTTCATCCCGAAATTGCTATAACTTTTTGAGTTATTAATTCTTAAAGTTACGATTTCTCCCATAGGGATCGTGCGTGAAACATAGAGGCAGCACTATAGCCTAAGTAAGCGCTGTCTAGTGTTCTTTTGACAAACTTTGTGGAATGTAAACATTCATTGCAAACAACATAAAATATTTTAAAAAATGGAAAAAATAATAAAATACTGATTTCAACTAGTTGTCAGTAATATTATACGCGGCCACAATGATGAAAAAGAGAAAAAAATATTCAACTCAAATCATGTCTATGCGGTAGTTGAAAAAGCAAATTCTTTTGAAAGTGTCACAAGCGGCAAAGTCACATTTAAATCCAAATCATTCGTTTTATATTCAAGTTCTCATCAATATGAGGAAATAATGAATTTGGAACTTTAGATAAAATTTTAAAGTTCTTAATTCGTTCAATATGTATCCTCACAGAAGCAATGTTGCAGGTTATGTTTCATCTACTTCTTCTGGGGTGAATAGGTCCTTTGTGACCAAAAAGAGGATTTATTAGTACTTATTAGTTTATTATTTATTAGTACTAGCAGCTTTTAGTAATTCACGAATTTTTAATCCCCGGATACGTCACAAGGATTGTATATTTTTTTAAAATATTTTTGCTTCCAGGAAAAATCGAGGGAATATAAGACGTGATGTTCCGATTTTTCGTTGTTTATAAAATGAGTATTACTACAAATTCTCGAATTTTGATTTGCTACCCAGTCTTTTGGATTTTCTCTGGAAATGGAAAAAAAGTTTTAAGGTTAAAGTTTTTATTATGAAATAAATGTCATAAACATTAAGAACCTGGTTAACAAAATGAGTTATTTCCATGCGTCGAGTTTAATCTCAAAATCCATTTTAATTATATAATATATTTTTAATTAATTTTGGACTTAGTCATAATTTTTTACTGTTTTTATCCACTGTTTACGTTTTGCTATTTTCATGTGGCTATCTGGAAATTTATAAAATTTCACTTTCACATCCATTCCAGGTTTCTGAAGTGAT
>JAKCPI010004559.1:0-12297 GCA_023213315.1 Euborellia annulipes | reverse complement strand
TTCATGTTCTTCAGAAATTGAATACACAAATAATTTGTAATCTTTTCAGGATAAATGGAATTTTCTCGATTTTCATCACCTCTATCTATTATTATTATTACTTTTCTTCATTTTTCTAAAATCTCAGTCAATCCTGGAAGAATTTAAGAGCACCGTCATGATAAATAAGCGGAGAAAAAAAAATTTCAATTCCAAAAAAAAAAAAAAAAAATAGAATGCGAAATAATCCCAATCTGAAATTTTCAGAGCATTTGTAGAAAAAATCAGTTTTTTATATAAAAAAAAGTATCATTCATCCCGAAATTTTTGTTTTTTCCGAAAATGTCAAAAAAAAAAAACGTTCAAGATGAATCTGTAAAATTTTGTCATATTTATTTCTGAAAAGTACATTTAAAGAGAAAAATTTCAAAAAAAAAACGTCCCGATAAGTTAATTTTTGTCAGTTTTACGGTTAAAAAAAAAGTCGATGTTTTTTGAAAATGCTATAACATTTTTTTGCCTAGGTCAAAAAATTTGAAAAAATTCTCAGACATGTTTTTAATAAGGTAAAAAAAAAGATGACAAAGTTTCAGCCAAATCAAAAATGGTCGAGTTCAAAAGTGGTCGAGTTGGCGTGGAATAAGAAGTGTAATATAATTAATGACCCATATACCGGGTGGGCCAATAGTGCGTGGACGGAAGATTGTGGGCTTATTAACGAACATTTTTAAAATTTGTTGATCGCACATAATGTGGGGCCTTTAGGGCTACAAATTAAAAATATTTTTGTTCCAATTGCACCTCATATACAAGGTGGTCCATATCAAAGTTATGTTTTTTAAATGGAACGCCCTGTATATTATTGCATATTTGGATTCTACGGCCAATTTTAGTATGAGTTTATGTCATGCAATGTATTCTAAAACAAACTGTTTAGCCGCAAATCGGGCTTTAGTGAAAAAACTGCTGTCTGAAAAAAATTGAATATCGAGCGAACCATAAAACTTAGGGGACTGTTCTTTTGTGAGGTTACTAACCATGAAATATACTAATGTAGGCCAGATGGGGAACCCGGAATTATTCTTATGTTGGGAGAAATGGCCATGCCAATTTGGAAAATTTCAATCATGGATAACTTCATTTTTTCAAATGGAACACGCTACTTTTTTTATGCCATGGGACGTGATATTTAATTATCTTTCAGATGATATAAGGTTGTCTATATCTATCTCTGGTAGTTTTCTTTTTATTCCAAAATATCTGATAATGAAAAAAAAAAAAATTTATTATAGACAAAATAATGGAAAAAAAAAATCCAAACGCAAAACAAAATTGTAATAAATGGAAAAAATATGCTAAATATTCGAAAATGTCTTTAAATTTCCCTTAAAATCATTTATTTGAACTTCTCGAAAAAGAAATTAGGGTTATGATCAGGTGAGCAGGTGCGTCATTTTGTTGACAAATCATAATCCGAATGTGAGCAAGCGGAACTTCTTCGAGGAGTTCTAATAAATGATTTTAAAGGAAATTAAAAGACATTTTCGAATATTTAGCATATTTTTTCCATTTATTACAATTTTGTTTTGCGTTTGGATTTTTTTTTCAATTATTTTGTCTATAATAAAATTTTTTTTTTTCGTTATCAGATATTTTGGAATAAAAAGAAAACTACCAAAGATAGATATAGACAACCTTATATCATCTGAAAGATAATTGAATTTCACGTCCCATGGCATAAAAAAGTAGCATGTTCCATTTGAAAAAATGAAGTTATCCATGATTGAAATTTTCCAAATTGGCATGGTCATTTCTCCCAACATAAGAATAATTCCGGGTTCCCCATCTGGCCTACATTAGTATATTTCATGGTTAGTAACCTCACAAAAGAACAGTCCCCTAAGTTTTATGGTTCGCGAGATATTCAATTTTTTTCAGACAGCAGTTTTTTCACAAAAACTCAATTTGCGGCTAAACGGTTTGGTTTGGAATACATTGCATGACATAAAGTCATACTAAAATTGGCCGTAGAATCCAAATATGCAATAATATACAGGGCGTTCCATTTAAAAAACATAACTTTGATATGGACCACCCTGTATATGAGGTGCAATTGGAACAAAAATATTTTTAATTTGTAGCCCTAAAGGCCCCACATTATGTGCGATCAACAAATTTTAAAAATATCCGTTAATAAGCCCACAATCTTCCGTCCACGCACTATTGGCCCACCCGGTATAATAATAGCGGAGTGTCGTCTGTCCGTCTGTCTGTTGTTTGTCATGCTCTGTTTGAACAACTTCCCGTAGGCATTTTTAAATTAAATTTTGAAGTTTTATAGAGAACGTTATGGACGGTCGAGGAAAATTACTTGGGTCTCCAAATTCTCAAAAGGGGAGGCGCAAAAAATTCCAGAAAATCCAGAATTTTCCCATTGAGTTTGGTGTTGCCTTATGAATAATTAAAGCTATTTAATTAAAACAATTAAATAATAAAATCGTCCAAAGGAAAAATAATAAGTGTAATATAGGTCTAATTAAATTTTTATTTTTTTCCTAGAGAGATCGGGCTAGGACTCGGATTGGATAAAGCATGATAAACACTCCGCCATTATATATATTTCATAACTATAGACACACTGGTTTTTTCTTTTTTTTTTTTTTTTTTTTCTTAAACACTCACACTTTTTCCCATTCACACAGTCTTTTCTGCAACTCAGGCCATATAAGATGACGATAACCGTTATTGGAATATATATGTATTTGGGGTCCAGGCATTTTATTCAAGCCATTTGGTATCCAATTGGCTTAAATAAAATCAAATCGGACTGCCTGGGGTCCGAACCCCCTCAACCCTTGGTATACAAAGCAGACGCTCTACCAACTTCATCAAGCCCGAGGGCCCTTTTTGTTTAAAACTTATTAATTTCAAAATGAAACTTTTATTTCTGTTTTTAAAATAAAATAAAAGCTATTAATTATTTTAATTATTAATAACAAACTATTATTATTAAATTAAAGAATATCAATATTCATGTGTTTCATAAATATATATATACAGTATATATGTATATATATATGCAAACCAAGCAAAGATCGGCTCTCGGGCATTGGTGTAGGGGTTAGCGTGCTGGCTTCCCATCCCAAGCGAGAAAAATTTATTTCAATTGATTTGACTATACAAATCATTTGAAATAAATAGGCATGGGGTCTAAATGGCCTTAGATGCAGAAAAAGACCTTAAAAAAAAGAAACATTGGAACGAAATAGCTCGAAGTCACACTGTTGTTTTCCAATTTCTTCAAAATCCGAATGCATATACGCTTCAATGAAAAGAGGAGGACCAAACACTGTACCCTGCACTCAGTCAGGACTGGTGAAACCTCATCCACTGGTCGTCTGGGGGCTGTGTCGTCGATAAATAATGATCTTGGTCTCTTGGAGGAATGGGGAAACCTCAATCAAGTAAAATTCAATTCCCAAAAAACCCAATGTTGTTTAATTTCTAGACAAAAAAATAGGATTTGCCCTCCTCTTATTTACAGCAATAATAGTCTCGAGTTCAAAGATTCATTTTCTGTTCTGGGAGTGACAGTTACATCTGATCTCTCCTGGAGCAACCACATCTCTTCTGTGGTTAAATCTACCGCAAGGAAATTGGGTTTCCTATTCAAAACGAAGCGTTACTTTTCCTCCCAACAACTCCTAATCCTCTATAAAGCCCAAATTCGGCCGTGTCTTGAATATTGTTCCCACCTTTGGCGAGGGGCGTCAAAAGACGCTCTCTCCTCCTTGGAAGCCATACAGAGGCGTGCAATTAGACTGATAGGTGATTCTACCCTTACTGCATCCCTACAGTCACTAGATCATAGAAGAAGAGTATCTGCACTATCTCTCTTCTACAGGTATTACCATGGTCAATGCTCTGCCGAATTAAAATCAATTATCCCACCCAATGCAACATATTCACGGAACACAAGAGAGGCATCTTCCCAGCATCCCTATGCTGTTCAGATCACGACTAACAGAACAAAACAATTTCATTCTTCCTTTGTCCCCATGACCTCCCGTGATTGGAACAAGCTCCCTGCGTCTATCTTCCCCAAAATCTACAATCTTCAGACTTTCAAGTCTAACCTCAACAGGCATCTTCTCAGTTCCCGCAGTTGAGTTTCCCCTTTATGCTTCTCCTTTTGTTTTTATTTTCTTCCTGGCTGCATGTGACTATTGGTCATTATAGGTCTTCGGACCTTATGCACCCATTCCAAAAAAAAAAAAAAAAAAAAAAAAAAACAAGAAGTTATCCCAGCGAGATGAACGAATGAACGTTGGAATTTTTGAAAGTGATTTGGAGGTCAGCAACCAGGAAGGTGGCTTCTATTTAATATAACAGACGTCTTAATCAAAACGTTTCGGTTATAAGAGAAACACCACTCGCCGACAAAAGAAGAAAGATATTGAACAATTAAATTTTTTTTTTTTTTTTTTTATTTAAAAAGTCCTTTCGGCTGCTGAGGCCATTTGACTCATAAATTTATTTATTATTTATATTATACAGTATCGATAGCTTCCGGCGGGCGTTCAATGGTCTTGTTTGTCTGGGGCCACCTATCCCGATTTTCAGTACCACTTGACGTTGCTTAACAACATTGATCTTGGTGGCTGTTGTTCTTTCTTCTTGCCAGGCCCGCCGGCTTAAATTATGTTCCAAACGAACTTTTTTTCATTTGTTTACTTTTTGAGATTTTGTTTACGTTCATCAAAATCAAAACAAAGGGGGACATTTTTTTCCTTAAATATGGAGAAATAACCTCTGTTAACCTCTCATTTTTACTTTCTCGTATAGAGAAAGTTATGTAATCGTAAAAAAATTCGACTTCGAGATTTTGATGTTTCTCCACGTTTTAGACCTCCCTGAGTCCAAAAAAACCATTTTTGGCATTATGTCTGTGTGTGTGTGTGTGTGTGTGTGTGTGTGTGTGTGTGTGTGTGTGTGTAAACACGATTGCTTAAAAACCAAAGCAGCTAGATCGATGAAATTTGGTATATGCTCCTTACACTAAAATTGTAGATTTCTATCAACTTTTGGAGTAAATACGTCACTTGGAAGTAGTACTTTACTTAAAAAGTTTTTTCAAAAATTTTGAAATTTTCAATTTTTTTGTTATATTATGATAAAATACTCTATTTTAAAAAGTTTTTATTCTTTGACATTTTTACGAAAACTGAATAGTTTTTGAAATAATCACAGAAGAAATAGAAAATATTCGTTAATTTTGATAAAAAATCAAAACAAAATCATACAGGTGTCATTAAAAAAAGGGTAAATATAAACAAATGAATTTGTGAAACAAATGAAGTTTTGAGCATATACCAAATTTCATCGATCTAGCTGCTTTGGTTTTTAAGCAATCGTGTTTCCCCCTTGACAGGTGACAGTTTTGACTTTTTGGCGCCCGACGAATTGCGTCATCACCATCAACATACTCTTTGACTTTGATGAAATATTGATATTATGATTATTCTCTTTGTTTTTGTTTTTTTTTTTTAAACATTTTTTCCATATATTAAATTTATATTTATATTACTTTCTCTTACCTCTATATATATGTTAATATATATATAGAGAGAAAGTATTGGTTTAATGTCAAAAATTCGATGTCGAGATTTTGATGGATATACACGTTTTGAGGTCCCCTGAATCCAAAAAAGTGGTTTTCGCGACATGGTCTGTCTGTCTGTGTGTGTGTGTGTCTGTGAACAAAATATCTCAAGAAATAAGGAAGTGAGCTAGGAGGTTGAAATTTTATATTTAAGTTAGGCACCCCCATGGGACGTGACACGAAGCTTTTGAACAAAATCGGCCAAAGAGTACTAATACTTTACTGATGTACTTTTTCAGTTTTTTTCGATTTTCTCAAAATTTGCTCCAACGATTTTTTTTTAAATTCAAAAATCAATTATTTTTTAAATTCTCTATAAAATGTATATTCTCATTTTGTCATTGAAATCTTCTGAAGACCACTTTACTTTTGTACTACATAGAAAAGATAGGAGAAATGGTTGCCATGGTAACAAAATATAAATATTTTGCCATACTTATAAATTTTACATCTTGAATTCAATCGTACCCTACTGTCCGGGAACTAAATACATGTCGACACAAAAAATCTGGTGTGACAAGCACAGAACACAACTTTCGATTACCGAAGGTAAGAGAAAGTTGTGTGCTGTGCGCCAGTCACACCAGATTTTTTTCATATCAATTTAATTTATATTTATATTACTTTCTCTTACCTCTATATATATGTTAATATATATAGAGAGAGAAAGTATTGGTTTAATGTCAAAAATTCGATGTCGAGATTTTGATGGATATACACGTTTTGAGGTCCCCTGAATCCAAAAAAGTGGTTTTCGCGATATGGTCTGTCTGTCTGTGTGTCTGTGTGTCTGTGAACAAAATATCTCAATAAATAAAAGAGCTAGGAGGTTGAAATTTTATATTTAAGTTAGGCACCCCCATGGGACGTGACACGAAGCTTTTGAACAAAATCGGCCAAAGAGTACTAATACTTTACTGATGTACTTTTTCAGTTTTTTTCGATTTTCTCAAAATTTGCTCCAACGATTTTTTTTTAATTCAAAAATCAATTATTTTTTAAATGTAGGCTATAGTTGTTAATTTGAGGTTATTAATATCTACATTTGCCTCAATGCATTGGCATTTGAGTCTATACTCTCAAAACTGGACTGAGGATGACGATATTTAATTATAGACGAAACTGTCCCCACTACTCTTGAGTTTCATTTCGTAGAGGCTCACTTCCTCGCTGGCCGCCTATTGTTGTTAATTTTACTTTCTCTTACCTACATATGAAATATATAGAGTATGTAAAGTATTGTTTTTTTTTCTTTGTTCTCATTATTAAACATGTTCATACATTTTCGTAGTAACAATATAGGACAGGTGTGGCCTAATTTTTATCCAGTAAGGGCGACTTAATTGCTCTTTTTTGCGCATGCATAATTACTTGACCATCTAAGCTACATACTCTCTAAATATATTTTTAGAAAGATTGGTTCAATACCCCCGGACATTTTTTTTCTTTTTTTTCGATATGAGATCTTTTTACCGCGTAAGAGCACTAGGCGGGAAATTGTTATTTGATAGTTTAAGCCACTGTAGATTCCGAACGCCTAATCAGGTCAGACTAAATGTGATGTCACTTTGTGCAGAAAGAAAAACTCTAATTGACTATATAAAAACATCGCAATTAATAAACTCTAAAATCAATTTTTTTTTTTTTTTTTTTTTTCAAAAAACCTCACTCTTTAAGCAAAAGTCGCCTTTAATGGATAAAAGTTTCGCCACACCTGTCCTATATTGTCACTAGGGAAATGTATGAACATGTATGTTAATGGGAACAAAGCCAAATGGCTTAAATAAGAATGCCTGGACCTCTAATAGATATATTAATCAATAACGGATATCGTCAAAGTCTTATATAGCCTGAATTGCCGAAAAAGACTGTGTGAATGTGTGTGTGAGTGTGCGTGTGAATGAGATTTTTTCTCAGACTTTTTGTCTTCAAAAATTTGTGAAAGTGTGAGGGCAAATTTTTGAAGAGGTCGTTTTGTGCAAAAACTTTGCAAGTTTGAGGGCAATTTTTGCATAAAAAAGCGAGTATTCAAAATTTTGTAGAGCATTCAAAAATTTTCAAAATGAGTTGAAATTTTTTGCCGATATCTTCAAAGTTTTGAAGCATGAAAGCTATTGTGAGGGGGCTGACAAAAATTTGAGCAAAATTTATCATTCTGCCAAGAGCGTTCGTCGTGAGCACAAAGAAAGAATCAATGGAACCCCCTATGAAAAAAATAAACCAAGGAAGGGAGACGAACAGTCTATCCTACTCGATTGTATGTGGAGGTATGTAGCTAACAGGGGAGTAGCCAGGGGGGAGGAAGGGTGGAATATATGGGCCCAACACTCCCCCTGCCCTAAATTCTAAAATAATCTCTATTCTATGAAACATGTAGATTATAATAGAATTTTTTTTTTTATTTCATATAAGGTCTTTTTCGGCAGCGAAGGCCATTTAGACCCCTGGATTGGTAGGCAATCAAATTGAAATAAATTGTCGCTTGAGACGGGATCCGAACCCGCGACTCTTGGTACAGAAGGCCAGTACGCTACCCACTGCACCAAGGCCCGAAGGCTAAAATGAAATTTTGTACCACATTTTTGTGAGGGGTCCACAACTATTCAATATTTTGCACAAAATTTTGAACGACATTTTTGCAAGTGTGAGGACCCCCTTAATACGTATAATTATGATATGTCGTCCCCTCTTTTTCCACGCGCCGACACTGTAACCAAGCCAAAATGATTTTAAAATTTTAATTTTTAAATTTGAGTCTATAATTTTCTCGCCTCTAAATTTTGCCGCCCTAGGCCCTTCATCACGGGCCTAATAATTGGTTAATTTCTTGGATACCTTTGATTGCGATATGTTCACTTTTCAAACATTTCTTAATAACTAATTTCCAGGGCCGAATTTACGAAGAGGCGAACTAGGCACGCGCCTGGAGGCAAAATTTGTGAAAAAAAAACTCCTTATTTACAATATGATTTACAATTTTTTTTTTTCAAATGGAAAATTTGATTTTGAAAAGGTATAGGTAATCAGAGTCCAACGGCGTGTTAGGTTATTTCTCAGTGTTAGGGTAGTTGAAGGGGAGGGGGCGGCAAAAGAGTACACTGCCTAGAGGAGGCAAGTGCCTTAATCCGCATCTGCTAATTTCATTTTGTTTTTGTGAACCACTTTTCCTATTTTACCGTCCTCTGATATCTGCCGCCCGGGGCACATGCACCCACTGCCCCCCACCCCCTAGATCCGGCCCTGCCCCTGACTTATCTATTTCCTAAAAATAGCCGATCATCAGCTCAGGGAAGATAATTTAAATAAATTTAAGAGCATGGCATTATCAAATGATTACTCACAATATGTTATGAATAAAACTATCGATATATGGACCGTTTATTTTGAAAGTGGTGTAAGTCCATTTTTAAAAAAAATGAGATTTCACATAATTGAATCGTTTATTTGAGAAAGCACCTAAGCGACAAAATTTCAAATCATGTGTTTTTGGTTCTACTGTACAATTTAAAGGTAAATACATCTTTTAGATTATCCCAATAGCATGTTTTTGATTTGGTAAAAAAATATTTGAAGGAGACTAGACCTATACTTAAGCTGCAAAACAGTTTTCTTTAGTTTTACGAAAGCTGAAAAAAGCGCACTTAGGTGCTTTCTGAAATAAACGATTCAATTTATGATTAAAATAATGTAAATTTTCTATGTATAACTAGAAAGTGGTAAATTTCTTAAAAAATTCCCATGTTTTGTTCATTTGAAAATTGGTTGGTTCATAGATTTAATTTTAATAAACAAATATGTTAACCTTTCATTTTCTCGAAACAATAGAAAATGGACTTACACCACTTTCAAAATAAACGGTCCATATAATGAATGTCACAATTAACTCCTCTACTAACTAACACCAGTTCAAATAATATAATTGCAACATAAGCTTATTTCTCAATGGCATATGTAGCCATGGTGTATGAGAAATTTAGAAAAATCTTCAAAGAAATAAATATTTCAATAGTCTTTAGACCAGTGGTTCCCAACCGGTGTGCCCCGGCACCCAAGGGTGCCGCGTGATTGCCTTAGGGGTGCCGCGAGATATTGGAATAAATAAAAAAAAAATTTATTAATAGTTTAATTAAATAAAAAAATCCCGAGGAGCAGGATAACAGCAGATACTGTATGTTACCAATCCTCTCATTCAGTGGCTGTATCTCCTCAGGGCTCGGATAAAAACGGAAAAATTTAGATAAAAAAAAATAATGAAAATTTATCTTTGAGAGGGCCTGGGGCCCTCAGGGTTCAGGAATATACGGTATTTTAAAAATATTTTTTGTATGATCTAATAATGGGGCCCGAAATAAAGGTTGCGGGGGGCCCAGCTAAAAAACGTTACGCCACTGCTCTCATTAGAAAATTTGAAAAAGGGTTCTGATTTGTTTAATCAATTTTAACATTTAATTAATAATTTTAACTCATTACAACTTATTGTATAATGATATTTCAATATATTTACATATAAAACTTAATTTTTACTTTCTCTTACTGTGAAAATAAGCTTTTAATTAAAATCGGCCAAAGAGTAGTAGTATTTTACTGATGTACTTTTTCCAGTTTTTTTCGATTTTCTCGAAATTCGCTCTAATGATTATTCATAAATTCATAAATCAATTATTTATTAGATGCTCTTTCAAATGTATATTCTCATTTTGCCATTGAAATCTTTTGAAGACCACTTTACTCTTGTACTTCATAGGATAAAGATAGGAGAAATGGTTGCCATGGTAACAAGATATAAATAAACAAATAGTTTATAAATTTTTCAAATTCAAATGTACAGTGAGGGACAATATTAAGTCCCACACATTCGTTTTCTACTTGTGATTATTTCATTGTTTTTAAAAAAATATTATATATTTTTTAATGGAAACTTTCATGCTCCAAACCTAGAAAATTTATAAAGATTTTCATTTTCTTTTATAAAAATAATGAAATAATCACAAGTAGATAATGCATGGGTGGTGGGACTTAATATTGTCCCTCACTGTACCGTAGTGTCGGAAACTAATATATCTCGACACAAACAATCTGGTGTGTCAAGCACAGAACACAACTTTCGATTATCGAAGGTAAGAGAAAGTTGTGTGCTGTACTACCAGTCACACCAGATTTTTTTATTCAATCAAGGGTGCCGCTGGTGCTTAATAGTGCCTAATGTTAGTCCCAAGGGTGCCGTGGGCTTCAAAAGGTTGGGAACCACTGCTTTAGACAATCAAATCGTACTGTGGTTTATTTGTAAAAATTACAACGTTTCGGTCTCTCAATCTGGGCCTTCTTCAGGTACAATTCTGCTAAGATTACAAAGGTTGTTACATCTGTGACAATCTCATTTGAATATTCAAATTCAAATGAGATTGTCACAGATGTAACAACCTTTGTAATTTTAGCAGAATTGTACCTGAAGAAGGGCACAAAATGAAAGGCTGCAGCGTTGTAATTTTTACAAATAAACCACAGTTAAACCGAAAATCTAATTCTTTTACTAATAATTTAGTAAAATCAAATTTTTTTATTAATGCTAACAAATCTGAAAGCCTAAACTCCAAAAATCAAATCATACAATGAAACGGAGCACGCCTTAGACCAGGGGTGGGCAAAAGTCGGCCCGCGGGCCGGATCCTGCTCTTTTGCTTACTTATCCGGCCCGTTGAAAAATCCCTTTTATGCGATTTTGTTGAAATCAACAGTTTTAGTGTGCGTAGTGTACATATAAAAAATGAAACATATTTTACTGGGCACAAATTGTTCGCATGTACACCCAAGTAAGACAATTTATTATTAAGTAAAATTATTTATGTAAGCGAGGTGAATAGCTGAATCAATATGTAGAAGGATGAGTAAAAAGGCCAAGCAGCTATTATTATTTCTGTATTGGTATCAAAACCCACAGTGACGTTTCGGTCGACCATGCGACCATCTTCATGGCTATAATGGAATATACAGAGACATAACATCAATAGGTTATACAAAAAAAAAAAAAAAATAACCTATTGATGTTATGTCTCTGTATACTCGATTATAGCCATGAAGATGGTGGCATAGTCGACCGAAACGTCGCTTCGAATAAGATGAAAATCGGTACACACCTTTGTTTTGGCATTCTAAAGACTGGGAAAAAAGTCTCATATAATCTCGTGTCGAGATCAAAGGTCCCTAAAATAAGTTTTTTGTGATTATCTCGTTTTCTATGGAAGAATCGCTAAGTTTTATGATTCGCACGATATTCAATTTTTTCAGACAGCAGTTTTTTTCACAAAAACTTTATTTGCGGCTAAACCGTTTGGTTTGGAATACATTGCATGACAAAGTAATACTATTGTAAAATTGGCCGTTTAATCCAAATATGCAATAATATAAAGGGCGTTCCATTTAAAAAACATAACTTTGATATGGATCACCCTGTATAAGAATTGCAATTGGAACAAAAATATTTTAAATTTGTAGCCATAAAGGATCCACTTTATGCACGATCAACAAACTTTAAAAATGTCCGTTAATAAGCCCAAGCACTATTAAATAAAAATATTTATTTAATGTAAACAAATCCTCAAGCAGGAACTGGATTGGAACATGGATCTCAACACAAAAGCCCCTAGGCAACTCTACGA
>JAKCPI010004558.1:0-19215 GCA_023213315.1 Euborellia annulipes | reverse complement strand
CAGAGGACTCGGCACCTTCTTCGTCCTCTGAGACGGCTTTCATTCAAAGAAAGAACCTAACAAAACAAGCATAAATAAAATAGCGCGATTATTTATTTATTTATTTTTTTTAATTTAAATACCTGGTCACATCCATTGGAAAACTTCATCAGGACAGGCGCTACAACATCCGAGGGCTCCAGCTCTTTCATCTCTTTACGTAGCTGTGTGAATTGGAAAAGCACTTCTTTGTCGCATTCGATACGTCTTTGGAGAATACCCAAAAGAATGTCCAGCGAGTGATTGCCGAGTGTCGGCTCGACGACGTTCAATAACGTCTTGTTTTTGATTAACCTCTCCTAGAAATGATAAAAGAATCAATATATTAAAACTCATCTCGTGAATTGTGCTGAGCATTTTGCTCTCCTCTCTCTTCAGAACAATGCGGGGTTAGTCAATCAAATTTCCATTAAATTTCGTCATCAACAAATTTGTCTGAAGAAGGAGTCTTTTAGACTTCGAATCGTCGACATAAGGTATGTCATTTTCAGAAGGAATACCAATATTTATTTATTTAGCGCACCAAGTATTATGACTAAAGACCGGATTAAAATTTGGGAAAAAAGTGCTTAAAAAAGCATAAAAATCTTGAATAAAAAGTTGTTCAATAAGCATAAAATTTGAAAAAAGTCTGGTGTGACTGGTCGCACAGCACACAACTTTCTCTTACCTTAGGTAATTGAAAGCTGTGTTCTGTGCATGTCACACCAGATTTTTTGTGTCGACATGCATTTAGTTTCCGACCGTACGGTTTATTCGGATTTCAAGATGGAAAATTTTTTTTTTTTTTTTTAAACACTCACCCTTTTTTCTCATTCACACTCACACTCACACAGTCTTTTCGGCAACTTAGGCCATTTAAGACTTTGACGATAACCGTTGTAATATATATTATTTGGGGTCCAGGCATTCTTATTTAAGCTATTTGGTATCCAATTGGCTTAAATAAAATCATCGAAGATGTAAAATTTATAAGTATGGGAAAATATATTTTGTTACCACGGCAACCATTTCTTCTATCTTTCCTATGAAGTACAAGAGTAAAGTGGTCTTCAGAAGATTTCAATGGCAAAATGAGAATATACATAAAGAATTATATATATTATGTGTTGGTCCATGAAGTAATTATGAAAAGCATATAACCAAGTATTTATTAATTTAAATAAGCGAAAAATGTAGGTACCGCCGGCAGTCGCACCGAGTGCGGTACTGTGGTCCAGTAGTAGGGCATGTTGAGCGTAAATCGACAGATCCCGCTTTATAAGTAGCGACTCCCGGCGGCACCAACATTTTTCGTTTATTTAAATTAATAAATATTTGGTTATATGTTTTTTGAGAATATAGCCTACATTTTAAAGAGCATCTAAAAAATGAATTAAAAAAAAAAAAAAAATCGTTGGAGCGAATGTTGAGAAAAACGAAAAAAACTGAAAAAGTACATCAGTAAAGTATTAGTACTCTGTCCGATTTTGTTCAAAAGCTTCGTGTCACGTGCCAGGGGGGTGCCTAACTTAAATATAAAATTTCAACCTCTCAGCTCTTTCCGTTCTTGAGATATTTTGTTCACAGACACACACACAGACACACACAAGACAGACCATGTCGCGAAAACCACTTTTTTGGATTCAGGGACCTCAAAACGTGAAGATCCATCAAAATCTCGACATCGAATTTTTGACATGAAACCAATACTTTCTCTCTATATATATTAACATTTATCTAGAGGTAAGAGAAAGTAAAAATATCGATTTTTTTTTGAACTTTTTTAGTAAATCGGCTCTCTTGAAAATTTAGCCCAATGAAGGTGCCTTTTCATGTGGACGGTCACAATTATACTCTGATGTAATATTATTTTAATGTAGGCTGTTTAATAAGTATATATGAATAAATTTTGTTGACCATAGGTTCTGATGATGAGCGTTCGAAACGTCGATAGAAAAAAATTGAAATGTTCTTTTTTGTTAGCTGCCTCTTCATCATCTCCTTCCTGAATATAGTTACTCATCACCCATTTTCAATTATAATCAGTAAAACAATATAATAAAAATTTGATGAACAATGCTTGACATGGAATCATATTCAAGACTTCTTGAGCTAGAGGTCACGGGTTCGTTCCCCCCTTCTACCAATTAACGGGGTCTACGAATACCGAAAACGACCATAAAACAACCCGGGGGCCATATTAATTTCGCTTATCAGTTCCAATTCATTTGTTATATTGGGAGAGAGAGAGAGAAAAAAAAGAATTTTTAATAGTTCGAAGACGAGTCAAATTATTTTAATTAGAGCCTCGGGGACAGGCGAGCGACGACCTGTTTATTTGTTTCTATTATGATTAAAAGCGAGTTTTTCCGCCTGATTATAAAATATAATCACATCCTCGTTTAATTTGAAAGTCATTATTTAAATAGCCTGCCTATTATTTTAAGTAATATTTAAAAAAAAAAAAATTTTTTTTCTCCCCTCCCTCTCGTTAATTTAAATAAAGTGACAAATTAAATAAGAAATTTTCTCTGGCTATTTATGCATATATATAATAATAATAAAGGAATTCTCAATTGAAAAGCTAATCGGTGAAAGTAAATTGAAATTTTTATTCAGTCATCAAAAAAAGAGAGAGAAGGGAGAGTGATGAATCAAAATTAAGCCTTGAACTCTAAATCATTTTTTTTTTTTAAGTTAGAAATGTATTATTTATTATTATGAATGAATATTACTGTATATGGTAACAATACTTTCCCCTTCAGACTTCGATGAATGAATAAAGACGAGAAAAAAATCTGATGTGACTGGTGTTCTGTGCTTGTCACACCAGATTTTTTTGTGTCGAGATGAATTTAGTTTTCGGCCGATATAATAGAATTCCAGATATAACATATAAAATCTGGTGTGAATGTCGCAGAGCACACAACTTTCTATTACCTTCGAGGACAAGCACCGAATTGTCACACCAGATTTTTCGTCATTTTGTCGCAAGGGCGGATCCAGAGGAGTTTCTCGGGGGGGGGGGGGGTTAATCTGGTGTGACTCGTCGCACAGCACCAGGGGCGTACGAAAAATTTTGTTTTTCACGGAACCAAAATTTGGATTTTGCGGAACCAAAAATTTTTTCATGTGCCGTTCGCGGAACCTGGAATTTTTGGCATCCGTATAGATATTTTACCTTTTTTTTAGAGAGCGGAAATTTTGTTCACCAGCGAAACAAAAAATTTAAAAAAATTTTTTCATGTGCCGCTCGCGGAACAAAAAATTTTGACATATGCCGTTCACGGAACCAAAAATTTTTCCCAGCCGTTTAAATATTTTACCTTTTTTTTTAGAGAGCGAAAATTTTTTTTATTAATATCTACAAATACAATTTTTAAGTATTAATTTTTAAAAATTTGCGATTAAAATTCATTTTTGCCGGAAAAAAGGTATTTTTCTTTCAAATCTCGGGGGGGGGGGTAATTACCCCCTTTGCCCCCCCCTCCTTGTATCCGCCCTTGTTTTGTCGACATATATTTAGTTTCCGCCGATATATCTAGTCGCGGGAGCGACTCGTCGCCGAGCAAGGAAAAAGCAAAAGAAAACAAAGAAACTCTTAATACTTCCAGTTAGATGATATTCCAATAGATTCCAATGGCCCATTGCATTTACATAGGCGAGTCAAGGAATATTTTAATATTTTTTTAAATAGGAGAATTAAATTTAATTCTCCTATTAAAGCATAATGTTTCAACTAGAGCCAACGGTTACCAGTTTAAAATTAATGAATATTTTAAATCCTTAATAAAAGATATGGACTTGAAATTTTTTTATATTTATATGTTAATATATATAGAGAGAAAGTATTAGATTCATGTCAAAAATTCGATGTCGAGATTTTGATGGAACTTCACGTTTTGAGGTCCCCTGAATCCAAAAAAGTGGTTTTCGCGACATGGTCTGTGAACAAAATATCTCAATAACGAAAAGAGCTAGTAGGTGGAAATTTTATATTCATGTGATGTGACACGAAGCTTTTGAGCAAAATCGATCAGTCATAGGCGTAGCCAGAAGTTTTTGATGGGGGGGTTCGGGATGATTTCTTCCCCCCTCCCCCTACTAATAGGGCAGTATAGGGCGTCTAATGAGATATATGACTATCCACTCCATTTGCCTTCGCTTCGCCCCCCCCTGGAGCACCCTTCAGCTCTCCCTTTCTTTATATCATTCAACAAATAATACAACCCTCTTAAATATATATAGTCCAATTTTACCGTAGTACGAATTTGTTTTCTTTTGAACATAGAAAAAAAAACTAATAAATTTATTTATATAATATTTTTTAGTATTTTTCATTTGAGAGATTTAATCAATTTTAGGCCTTAATTTTTTATAAAGCAAGACAAAAATCAATTCTTTTTAATGGGGAATTTTTTGGGTTTTATTTAATTTTTACTTTCTCTTACCTATGTATATATGTAATATATATATAGAGAGAAAGTATTGGATTCATGTCAAAAATTCGATGTCGAGATTTTGATGGATCTTCACGTTTTGAGGTCCCCTGAATCCAAAAAAGTGGTTTTCGCGACATGGTCTGTCTGTGGGTGTGTCTGTGTGTGTGTCTGTGAACAAAATATCTCAAGAACGAAAAGAGCTAGGAGGCTGAAATTGTATATTTAAGTTAGACACCCCCATGGGACGTGACACGAAGCTTTTGAACAAAATCGACCAAAGAGTACTAGTACTTTACTGATTCACTTTTTCAGTTTTTTTTCGATTTTCTCTAAATTTGCTCCAACGATTTTTTTTAAAATTCAAAAATCAATTATTTTTTAGATTCTCTATAAAATGTATATTCTCATTTTGTGATTGAAATCTTCTGAAGACCACTTTACTCTTGTACTCCATAGAAAAGATAGGAGAAATGGTTGCCATGGTATCAAAATATAAATATTTTCCCATACTTATAAATTTTTTTACATCTTGAATTCAATTGTACCCTACTGTCGGGAACTAAATACATGTCGACACAAAAAATCTGGTGTGACAAGCACAGTACACAACTTTCGATTACCGAAGGTAAGAGAAAGTTGTGTGCTGTGCGCCAGTCACACCAGATTTTTTTTTAAGCTAGAGAAAATAATTATATTTTACTTTCTTTTACCCTATATATGAAATATATAGACAGAGAAAGTGTTTTGTATTATAGAGCTTAAATATCTAGTCATGGCTTCGGTCCAATGTGGGGGTTTGAACCCCCAAATTCCCCTTCCCCGTGGCTCCGCCTATGCAAAGAGTACTTGTACTTTACTGATGCAGTTTTTTTCGATTTTCTCAAAATTTGCTGCAACAATTTTTTTTTTTAATTCAAAAATCAATTATTTTTTAGATGCTCTTTAAAATGTATATTCTCATTTTGAAGACCACACAGAAAGTTGTGTGCTGTGCGGCAGTCACACCAGATTATTTGAGAAACTTTTCTCTTTCTGAGCGAATATCTCAAAAAACTTTTATAGTCTCTTATTTTTCCTTTTTTTTTCTTCATTCTTTTCTTCAATTTTCAAATTTTTAGAGAAATTTTAATACAAACCAAAATCATTTTAATAATAATTACCATTTAAATAAAGCAAAGACAAAAATGTCGATTTTCAATTTGAGGGACAAATCAACATAACTCGATATGTTTGTTGGATATTAATTTAAATTGTATTTTTATAATTTTTATTTATTTTATATAGTTAGTAGTAAGTAATTTTTTTTGTTACACCCTGTGTATATTCATTTGCATTCATTCACTAATTACGAACAATTTTTTTTAAAACTTTTTCCGCCCACTGGAGGAGAACATTAATACTTCTTTTTTTTCTTTTTTAACTCTAAATTTATTATTTTAAAGCGTGGGATCAGAATTTAAGTGCAGTGATTCTGAGACTTCCTTTTTTTTCTCTCTCTCTTTTTCTAATATAATATTTTATACATCCTCAATTTATGTATTTTAAAATTAATTTAAATAATCTCTAGATAGATGAATCCAATCGCCATCGATATTCAATTCCTTTAGGCTTAATTTTAATGAGCAAATTTTATTTTGCTTTCTTGCTCTATAAATCTTATGAGTCAAAATGTTTACTTCATTGATAAATTGGTTTATTGAAAAATATAGCTGCGTAGCCCGTTTTCGGCAAAAAAAAAAATGAAAAAATACATGAGTAAAGTACTAGTACTATTTGGTCGATTGGAATGAAATTCCTGCCCATGCTTGGGACATGAATTCTTAGCCAAAATATAAAATTTAGGGTCCGACCGAAACAAGATTTTCAGCCGAAACCGAAACCGAAACCGAATATTCGGCCTCAACCTTAGTTTCGGCCGAAACCGTAACCGAAACCGAAACTTGTATTTCCTATAAAATTTTTTTTCATTTTACCTTTTTTTTTTTTTTTGAATTTTTTTTCCCTCCCGTGAAAATCATTTTACCTTTTTTTTAGGGAGACTAAATTTTTTCTCCCTCAAGTGCAAATTATTTGACCTTTTTTTTTTTTTTTTTTTTTTTTGCTGCGGTCCATCCCATTTTTTCAGATTCTGGTTTCGGCCGCCGGTTCGGCCACTTTTTGGCCGAACCGAAACACGCCGAAACCATGATTTTTGGCCGAAACTGGCCGAAACCGTAACCGAAACCGAATATTCGGTCGGTCCAATAAAATTTGAGTATCGAGATTTCTTTCCTTATTGAGTTATTTAATTTAATCCACCTTTTTGATATTTCAGTTGAAATTCATTCAAGTGATTGTGAAAATGACGTCAAATTCAAGCTAAAAGGGAATCGCCTCCTTTTAATGGCAATTTCAAGAAAAGCAATAAAACGGCCATTTAAAAGCAATAAAATCTCTTCAGAGAAATTTACATAAACATTATGTTTTGATCTTTTAACTGGAATCGATCTTCTTGAAATTTAAGATTTTTTCACAATAAATTAAATTAATTTCAAGTGAAATATCAAAGAATGTGGGTTAATGGGAATTACTCAAAAACGAAAAGACTCTCGATATTCAAATTTTATACTTAAGCCAAGTACCTATGTCGCAAGTATTTCAAGAAATTTCAACCACATCAGCCAAAGAGTACTAGTACTTTACTGATGTATTTTTCAGTATTTTTCGAATTCTCAAAATTAGCTCTAACGAATTTGATTAAAATTCAAAAATCAATTATTTTTTAGATGCTCTTTAAAAAGCATATCAGTAAAACTTTACGTGAAGATAGTTTAAGTACACTTTACTCTGCGAATGTGAATTTGTGTTAAATTTACTTTGAAATGTTTAAGTTATTTCATATTAAATGTTTAATATATTACAGTATCAAAATCAAAGTTAAATAACAATTTTTCAAAATGTTCCTTTTTATTAATATTAAAGTTGAATTGTCGTCCCCCTACCTGAATTTCCGGCTGGCGTAGACCAAGTTGGCGTTGGTGGGATGCTGCCTGTACCGGCGTCACGTTGCAGGCGTTCGTCACCGGACGGGCTGACGATAACGAGAGTTGTTCAAGTTTATGCAGAGCGCACTTGTACGCCCCGACCACTCGCTCAAACTCAACCTGAAGAGCGAATTCAACAATTAAATAGAGTTTAAATCGCAATATAAGATTTAGACTCACTTTGAGTGCATCATGGAGGTTCATCAACGTTTCGTCTGATGTCCCGACCAATCCATGCTGGCCTAAGCCTTCAATTGCCTTATCAAGCGCTCGTCGTCTCTGTTGCAATACTTTCTTCATTTTCGGCTCAGAAAGTACAATAACCTTAAAAAAAACACAAATCTTATTAGTGATGAGATAATTATTATTTTTAAGATCGTATTTCAATAACAAAAAAATTTTTTTTTTAAGGAAATAACAATCCAGGAGTGTTGAATTTCAAGTTGTTTAATAATACCTTGAGTAATTTTTTACAGCTGGACACGAATTGTCCACTAGGTGTGGTCTGGCTAAAGAATTTGACCATCTCCATGACAACGCCCTCAGGCCTGAGGAGTTTGATGCTGAAGTCGAGGCCGTCGCTCAGGAAGACTTTGGCGTAGAGAGCCTCCAGGATTGAGAAGTGAATGGGGCATCGACTCCACAAACAAATCGATCGGCAACTCACAAAGAATCACCTAAAAATAAAACAAACATATTAATAGAAATCCGATTATATGAAGATTTATTTGACTCTGACGTAATTACTAGGCATATTTTAAAACAAATTACTAGGAATATTTTAAAAAAAAATAAAACAAAAATTTATTTAAATAATAATTGTTATTATTTTTCATTTGAGGGATTTAATAAAATGGCTTTAATTTTTTCATAAGACAAAGCTCGATATTTTCCAATTAGACCAGGCGCTGGAGGTAGTTGAGTATGCAAAATCTGAGGACCGAATTCTGTCAATGGCCCTCGGGGCTTGGCGTAGAGGTTAGCGCGCTAACCTCGTATACCAAACGTCGCGGGTTCGGACCCCAGGCAGTCCGATGATTTTATTTAAGCCATTTGGATACCAAATGCCTTAAATAAGAATGCCTGGACCCCATATATGTATATTTATCAATAACGAATATCGTAAAAAATCTTATATGGCCTGAGTTGCCGAAAAGACTGTGTGAATGAGAAAAAAGTGTGTGTTTAAAAAAAAAAAATTCTATCAATGGATTGTTGCGTCAGCAAGATAGTACTTCTCAGGGGACTATAGAGGATCCCCTCAGTTGCTGACAAGATAGTTTTTATTGTTTTAAGTATAAGAATTTGAACATAATTGCAGGTCTTCACATTAACTGAATCGTTTATTTCAGAAAGCACCTAAGTGCGTTTTTTTCAACTTTCGGAAAACTAAAAAAAACTGTTTTGCAGCTTAAGTATAGGTCTAGTCTACTTCAAATATTTTTTTATCAAATCATAAACATGCTATTGGGATAATCTATTTAAAAAAAATTTTTTTTTCCTTTAAGTTTTTGAGTAATTAATTTTTGAAAAAATTGCACTTAGGTGGTTTCTGCAATAAAGGAGTGATTTTTTAAAAATTATTATTGAAATTAAGTCAAACCATTAATTTTTACCTGTTTTGGCATCAAAGGTAAGTAATAGACACACTTAAGTATAAAAAAGAGTGTTTTTACTATGCCTAAATCGAAAAATACAAGTAGACTACACGCTACAGTATGTCTATATACAACAGCGTATATACAGAGACGTACTGCAGTCCTTTGAGCCTAGCATTCCGAATAATGTTCCGTTTGTATTTTTCTTCGTGCACAACACCACGCCTACGCTTGGGAATAGGTTCATCATCTGAACTATCCGACATGGCTTAAGAACTATATAATGCAATAATAAACAACAAAATAACACCTAATTTTCATCGAAAACTAACTACTCAGTGTTGGGTAACCTTTGAAACAAACCAGCTAGTCACAAAACACGTGATGTCTACAGGGCACGAGTGAAATTTACCGCAGAAAGAACCTAAGCGACGGGGCTTGGGTTCTTTCCGAAATAAACGGATTATTTTCAAGGCTGCCAAATAGCATTGCTGATGAGGAACAGTGGTTATTTCGGCACTAAAAGATGTATTTACCTTTAAATTGTACATTAGCACCAAAAACACATTTTTTGAAATTTTGTCCCTTAGGTGCTTTCTGAAATAAACGATTCAACTTAGCACGTATTCCATTGATTTCCTATACAAATGAGAGGAGTGAGGGTAAAAAAAAAAAAATTGGACCAAAAATTGGCCCGGCAAGATCCGGATCCTTATTCTGGGAGCTATTCTTAGCACAAATCCAGTGACAGAATTCGGTTCTCATATTTTGCATACTCCAACTACCTCCAGCGGGGTAAATTGATTTTCTGCAATTTTTTGCCCTTCCCCTTTCGTAAATTTTGGATTCCAAATATTTTTCCTGGACACTCCATAACGCCCACAATAAGAGTGAAAATTTTGTTTCAAAATTTACGGTAAATTGATCAAATAGAGGGTGTCAGACGCAGGGACGGACAGACACTATTTTTATCAAATTTATAAAAAATAAAATTCCCCATTAAATTAATTGGCGGTAGAGAGATCACAGCCGTTCTCATCCCGTGTCATGCGATTTCAATTGAATTGCTTACCAATCAATTGGAATAATTGGAACGATGTCTGTACTTTATAGGAAAGATAGGAGAAATGGTTGCCATGGTAACAAAATATAAATATAATAAAAAAAATCTGGTGTGACTGGCGCACAGCACACAACTTTCTCTTACCTTCGGTAATCGAAAGTTGTGTACTGTGCTTGTCACACCAGATTTTTTGTGTCGACATGTATTTAGTTTCCGGCAGTAGGGTACAATTGAATTCAAGATGTAAAATTTATAAGTATGGCAAAATGTTTATATTTTGATACCATGGCAACCATTTCTCCTATCTTTCCTATGAAGCACAAGAGTAAAGTGTGCTTCAAACAATTTTGAGGGCAAAACGAGAATATACATTTGAAAGAGCATCTAAAAAATAATTGATTTTTGAATTTTAATCAAAATCGTTAGAGCGAATTTTGAGAAAATCGAAAAAAACTGAAAAAGTACATCACTAAAGTACTAGTACTCTTTGGCCGATTTTGATTAAAAGCTTATTTTTCCGGTCCCGGGGAGGTGTTTAACTTAAATATAAAATTTCAACCTCCTAGCTCAATTCCTTCATGCTTAAAATTGAACACACACACACCCACCCACACACACACCCACCCACACACACACACACAGACAGACCATGTCGCGAAAACCACTTTTTTGGATTCAGGGGACCTCAAAACGTGAAGATCCATCAAAATCTCGACATCGAATTTTTGACATGAAACCAATACTTTCTCTCTATATATATATTACATATATACATAGATAAGAGAAAGTAAAAAACATTCACACTCACATTCACACACACATACACACAGTCTTTTCGGCAACTTAGGCCATTTAAGACTTTAAACGATATCCGTTAATGATTATTATACATATTGGGGTCCAGGCATGGGCGTACCCAGGATCAAATCTAGGGGGGGCATGGTCATATCATGGTCGTCCAGGGGGGGCAGATCATGGTCGTCCAGATTGTGACATAGCTATTTTTTATATAGAGGGGTAAAGCCTTCGAATTAAAGGCCTAAAAACCCTCGAGTTCTAACAAAAAGAATCCATTCCCCGTCGCCAACCACCAATTTTGTTTCGTTTCATCACTTTATAAGCATTTAATTTTTTTTTTTTGTTGCTTCTAGGGGGGGGGGGGCAGCTGCCCCTGCCCCTCGCTGGGTACGCCCATGGGTCCAGGCATTTTTTATTTAAGTCATTTGGTATCCAAATGCCTTAAATAAAATTATCGGACTGCCTGGGGTCCGAACCCGCGACGATCGGGATAGAAGGTAGACACGCTACCAACTACTCCAAGCCCCGTGGGCACAAAATATAAATATTTTCCCATATTTATAAATTTTACATCTTGAAATTCGAATGTACAGTGACACAATTGAGTCCCCACCTGATAGCTAGGGCCTTAAGTAAATCGTATAGTATATAGAGTGAATAAGAACCGACCGAATATTCGGTTTCGGTTACAGTTTCGGGCAAAAATCCTGGTTTCGGCCAAAAAATAGCCGAAACCTGAGTCTGAAAAGATGGAATGAGACTCGCTTGCAAAAAAAAAATCAAATTATTTGTCCTTGAGGGAGAAAAAAATTGAGGAAAAAATTTAGTCTCCATAAAAATAAGGTAAAATGAATTTCACGGGGAAAAAAAATTTCAAAAAAAAAAAAAAAAATGATATGAATTTTTTTATAGAAAATACAAGTTTCTGTTCCGGTTACGGTTTTGGCCGAAACTAATTTTGAGGCCGAAATTCGGTTTATGTTTCGGTTTCGGCTGAAAATCTTGTTTCGGTCGGACCTTAATATTGAAATAATTTTAATGACCGAAAAGGTAAAACGTAAAATCTGGTACAGATGATTTTAATTTACCTTTTCAAATTTAAAATTATTTTACCATATACCATACACTATACAATATACTTAAGGCTCTAGTTATCAGGTGGGGACTTAATTGTGGCGCTCACTGTACCATACTGTCGGAACTAATCATATCTCGACACAAAAAATCTGATGGCACAAGCACAGAACACAACTTTCTCTTGCCGAAGGGTAAGAGAAAGTTGTGTGCTGTGCGACCATCACACCAGAATTTTATAAGTGTTTTCGCATCTTAGGCGAAGCCCGCCTAAGGCGGGCGGCGTGGCTAGTAGTTCTTTAATGAATGTAACACACAGTCAAATAAGCATTTATAATTTATTTGAATATCAGATATTAATATTACTTTCTCTTACCTATGTATATATGTAATATTGCAATATATATATAGAGAGAAAGTATTGGATTCATGTCAAAAATTCGATGTCGAGATTTTGATGGATCTTCACGTTTTGCGGTCCCTGAATCCAAAAAAGTGGTTTTCGCGACATTATCTGTCTGTCTGTCTGTCTGTGAACAAAATATCTCAAGAACGAAAAGAGCTGGAGGTTGATATTTTTATATTTAAGTTAGGCACCCCCCTGAGACGTGACACAAAGCTTTTGGACAAAATCGGCCAAAAAGTACTAGTACTTTACTGATGCACTTTTCAGTTTTTTCGAATTTTTCTCCCTAAAAATTTGCTCCAACGATTTTTTAAAATTCAAAAATCAATTATTTTTTAGATCTTCAATAAAATGTATATTTCTTATTTTGTGATTGAAATCTTCACGAAGACCACTTTACTCTTGTACTCCATAGAAAAGAAATAGGAGAAATGGTTGCCATGGTAACAAAATATAAATATTTTATAAATTTTACATCTTGAATTCAATTGTACCCTACTGTCGGAAACTAAATACATGTCGACACAAAAGGTCTGGTGTGACAAGCACAGAAACACAACTTTCGATTACCGAAGGTAAGAGAAAGTTGTGTGCTGTCGCCAGTCACACCAGATTTTTAAAACAGTTTCGAATCGAGTTATGAATTATTTAAACATATTTTGTGATTTTTTTTGCTGATTTGTGGAAAAGGAATGGCCAAAATAGGATGGGATCCCGCCCCCCCCCTCCTCCCCCCACCCTTTGATTCTAAATATACTCACAAAATATGTATATAAAAATGACTCGTTATTAAATATTAAGATCTGATTTAAATGAATGGACCTTTGAAATTTTTTCATTAATTATGTATATAAACAACATAATCAAAGAAAAATAAAGATGCCCATATTCCCGGAGGATGTTTAGTAAGCTCTGGTTATTAAAAAAGTTTCACATCTGATGGAAAGTCTTTCGAATTTTTTTTTTTTTTTATTATTAATAATTACGTATAAGAAAGAGTAATTTTTCAACTTGGGTCAAGGCCTCTGTCTTATATATTGGTATTAAAATAGATAGAATTATAATTATCGGAGATGCTATTAAAAATATTTTTTTTTTTATAAAGAATATTAAACTAAACGAATCAAACCCCGCCTTTGAATAATTAAAAAGTGATTTAAACTTTCATTTTAATAAGTATTTTGAAAAAAGAGGCCAGACGACTGTCTATCATAGAAGGAGACTATTAAAATGAATAATAACACTAGTCGACAAAAATGAACTTTTTTCTTTCACAAGAATGAAGATATGAAATTCTAGAAGTATTTTTCACCCTGAATTCAGATATGTAGTTAGAATTTTTCCATCAGGCACAGTTTTAGAGATATAGAGCAAAATAGATTTTAGTCGAAAATGGGCTCTAAAACGGCTTTTATTTAGAATGTTCAAATTATTTTTAACGCGACACCCCGTCAAATTATGCAGATAGTTAGAATACATATAAATTTTAAGTTTCATTCCAATAGGAGGTCATTTAGACGTGCCGCAAACGGCTTAAAAGTTTTAAAAAATCGAAATTTCCAAGATTTTTTTTTGCTTTGGTCACCCCTAATACAATTTTAGATATCCCTGAATGAAAAAAACATATATTTACGATATTCTATAGTTCTTGGGCTTTCTAAAAATCATTCATTCGTAAAAATCTGTTAATTATTAACGAAATTATGAACAAAAACGTGAGCAAAAGAAAAAACACAAGTACACTAACTGGACGAAAAAAATGGACCTCTTGTTCTTTTAGAAGTATAAAGAAAGATATGAGATTCTAAAAATATTTTTTTTAATAATATATAATAAAGTTAGGGCCCGTGACCCGATGCTCAGAGAGGATACATTAGCTTCTCGAGGATGGGTTTCGCTTTTCCATTTCAATTGAAGTCCATTTTTTTCGTCCAGTGAGTGTACTTGTGTTTTTTTCTTTGCTGACGTTTTTGTTCATAATTTCGTTAATAATTAACAGATTTTTACGAATGAGTGATTTTTAGAAAGCCAAAGAACTATAGAATATCGTAAATACATGTTTTTTGCATTCAGGGATATCTAAAATTGTATTAGGGTGACCAAAGCAAAAAAAATCTTAAAAATTTTCGATTTTTCTAAACTTTAAGCCGTTTGCGGCACGTCTAAATGACCTCCGATTGGAATGAAACTTAAAATTTATATGTATTCTAACTATCTGCATAATTTGACGGGGTGCCGCGTTAAAAATAATTTGAACATTCTAAATAAAAGCCGTTTTAGAGCCCATTTTCTATTAAAATCTATTTTTCTCTATATCTCTAAAACTGTGCCTGATGGAAAAATTCTAACTACATATCTGAATTCAGGGTGAAAAAATGCACTAGGTTCACTAATCACATATCTTGTGAAAAAAATCTTGTCGACTAGTGTAATTAAATACGAAGGGAAGTTGCTGTTGATGTTACGATTTGGAAAAGAGCAACTACAGGAGAAGAAAAAACCTGGTGTGCATGGCCGCACAGCACACACTTTCTCTTACCTTCGGATATCGAAAGTTGTATTCCGTGCTTGTCACACCAGATTTTTTGTATCAAGATGTATTCCTGACAGTACGGTACATTCGATTTTCAAGGTGTAAAATTTATAAGTATGGGAAAAGATTTAAATTCTGTTACCATGGCAACCATTTCTCCTATCTTTCTATGAAGTACAGGAGTAAAATGGTCTTCAAAAGATTTCAATGACAAAATGAGAATATACATTTTAAAGAGTATCTAAAAAATAATTGATTTTTGAATTTTAATCAAAATCGTTGGAGTAAATTTTAAAAAAATCGAAAAAAAACTGAAAAAGTTCATCAGTAAAGTACTAGTATAGTAGGCTACTCTTTGGCCGATTTTAATTAAAAGCTTATTTTCACGGGTTTGGTGTGAAGGATAGCGTGCTAACCTCGTATACCAAAAGTCGCGGGTTCGGACCCCAGGCAGTCCGATGATTTTATTTAAGCCATTTGGATACCAAATGGCTTAAATAAAAATGCCTGGACCCCTAATATATGAATATTAATTAATAACGGATATCGCAAATGTCTTAAATGGCCTGAGTTGCCGAAAAGAGTGTGAATGTGTGTGTGAGTGTGAGTGTGAATGAGAAAAAGTGTGAGTGCTTTTTTTTTTTTTTGAAATTTTACACCTTGAATTCTAATATATTGGCGGAAACTAAATATATGTCGACACGAAAAATCTGGTGTGACAAGCACAGAACACAACTTTTGATTACCGAAGGTAAGAGAAAGGTGTGTGCTGTGCGTCGGTCACACCAAATTTTTTTAAGTGCATTGCTATTTATTGGTACTTCAATCCGCGAGTTTTTTTTTTTTTTTTTGTAAATATTGATAATTTCCTGTTAATTTAAACTGACATCTTGTTCTATTTATTTCTTGTAAATACATTTTAGTTTTTATTTATCATAAATATTGATAAATTAAGTAAATATTTCATTTAAATACATCCGTCTACACCTGTGGCTGTTTTTGACCTTCTCCAACTCTTAAATAATTGATGTTTAAAAAGAAAAAAAAAACGAACTAGATGGACTCAATTCCGATGGGATAATAACATTTAAGTTAGCAAGCATCCAGTATATAATTAATATTTCCTCTGTTTATTAAAAGGTTGAATAGCTTCTAAATCAAGTTGAATAAGTGATGCTGGCTGGTTACGGTTAACAAATGGAGTTCATGTTTTATTTGTCCGCGAATCTTTTTACGTTCTCGTATACCAAGTAGAGAAAGATAGCAGTGCGTCATTTGGGGGCAGGGGGGCTTTGCCCCCCCCCCCAAGCTCTGATTTTTATAAAATTTTATATTATTCTAAATAAATACTCCAAAATACATCTACGAGTATACAAACTGTACAAAATTAAACAATTAATTAAATTAAATATGTTTTGGCCAAATTTGAGTATCCCCCAAGATAATTTCCCCCCCCCAAGAAAAAGTTGAATACCCACTGAAAGATAGTAAAACGAGAAGAAGGGAAACGACTCAATTTTGAAACAATTAGAGGGGGGCGGAGAGATTTTTTTATTCTGACGTTTTGGTTCAAGTTTCGGACCATCCTCAGAACAGGCATTCAAATTTATTTGAATCTTACAAGTAAAGTAACCCAAACATGAAATTCCGATTTCATTGAAACTTGGTACAATTAAATAAATGATAAATCTATATATAAATTTGAAAAAATTTCGACCAATGAATGAACAGTTTATTTAAAAAAATTTTTTTTTTAAATTATTCCTGAAAATCAGTACAATAGTGAAAATCATTAAAAAAGTGTTTCAAATTCCAAGTTAGACTCATATTCAATATTGGATTCAAGTGATTTCATACAATTGATAATTATGCCTAAAATGAATAATTATTATTAGCATTAGGTTTCTATCTAGCATCTCAACAATAGTATTAATGACCATTCAAAACACTTTGTAGCTAAAAAATCTATCTTGTTTAAAAATTTTCAAAAACTGTTGCAAAAGTGGACAGACAGAGATCTATTTTCTTTTATAATATAATTTTGAAATAAAACTAGGTCTCCCGTAAGTGCGGGGCTTCTCCTTCTTCAAGCGCCCCCGTTAACCCATAGCCTACACCAAACCCATTAATTTCTGTTATCTGGCTATACCCCTTCAATAACATTATCAAGCTGAAAAGTTTCAAAATCCAACAATCAATTCACTCAACAAACAGCCAGCTAAAACCCCATTCAAAACAACTTGAAATTGAAAATCTACCTGTTTTCAAAAATTCAAAAATTAATTTTTTTAAAAAGTTCTGTTATTTTATTGGTCGAATTTTTTCTCGTTTAATGCATATTTATATTAGTTGTTTAATTGTACAAAGTTTCATTGAAATCGGAATTTCATGTTTGGGTTACTTTACTTGTCAGTAGAGTAGTCCCTAACTCCCGGGCCGCTTAGTTTATTTACTGTGCTGTATTTCTGATATTTATACTAATTTTTCGGTGTATTTTTTTTAAAGGCATACAATCTCTATATAATAAGATAATAACGACAACCTGTTGATACTTTAGTCATTTTTTAGACTTTTCATTTATTTTCTAACTTATATTAATAAAATGACCCAATTTGCGCACATCCTGAATATATTTCTATTAGACTTTTATTTATTCTTTCTCATTCTTTTGTCTCGTTTTGTCTGAAAAGGGATTTTTATATGATTTTTTCAATTGTTTACATTATAAAATTTTGTTGATTTTTCTGTCATGACCGTCTCTAAGGACCTATTAATTTTTTCTCTTATTTTCTATTTTCTGTATTAAAATTTACCAATTTATTTTTATTAACATGATTTATTTTTTTAATTTAATGTTTCATTGATACTTTTTACCTCTGTGTACTAATTTTTTCTGAAAAAAAGGCTTTTTTACAATTAAATTGATTCAATGTTTTTGTTATCGTCTCTTTGAAAGTTGTTATTCTTTGAATATATTTTTTTTTTTAAATGGTGGACATTTCTTTCATATATTAAATCTTAATTAAATATATTGCCTCTCTATACAGTATGTATCAAGATGATTTTATTTTAAATTTAAACACTTTTGGATAAAATATTTCCGGATATTTTAAGGTATTTCCTTTTTTTTTAAAAAGTCAGAATTTCAAATTTCAATTAATGTTTTGTTTACATTTAAATTTAAATCAAAACAACCTATTTTTTCATAAATAGGCCTATGTGTGAACCTATTGATTTTTCTATTTTCCAATGGCAAAAAAGGAATGGCGAGGGTTCGCCTCAGGTCTTATTTTAAAAAAAAGTGTGAATTTCAAATTTTAATCTATTGTTTACATTTTGAATAAAAACAAATATGGAGATTTTTTTATTATAAATAACCTCTTTATAACCAAAACAGATGACAGCTGTCAAAATGACATATCATCATTCATCATAACGCATTGAATATTTTGTTGAAATTTTCTTTGAAATTTTATTAGTCCCTTTGAATTGTCCCTTTGAATCGTCTTTCATGTTAAATATGGATAAGAAAATCATACATAATTAATTTTTTTTTCTTTTTCAAAAATAAACTTTTTTCCATATAGGCCTATTAAAATATATAGACTATAATTAAATATTTTTCTGTTTTTAACATACTCAAATTCTCTATTTTTTGACTTTTTTTATGATCCAATCTAATAAGTCAACTTAATAATTGAAAATTTTATTTTCTTTGAATAATCACAGATATCGAATTTTAAAAAAAATGATGTTACTTTTTTGTAAAATTTAAATTCATTCCTTTTCTATAATGGAAAATAAATATGAAATCACTTGAATATCAGTGAAAGTCGATTGTCAAAAATAATTTTTTTTTTACACTGCATCTTAGATATTAATTTTTGTGAAAAAAATAAAAACATTACCAATTGATTAAAAATATGCTTGGACTCAAATATATATCGTAAATAATCTTGGTATCGTTTAAAACTTTATATGGCCAAAAGATGCCGAAAGGAATTAAAAAACAAGGAAATATTCATTGAAAAAAAATTATTGTGAAATTTTTCTCATCTTAAAATAATTAAAAAGGTATATTTATGTTTTTATAAAATAATTATTTAAAATTTTAATCACATTTTTTTTTTTAGTCTTTAGTAATCCCTGAATGCTATACATATAGTATATGGCTCTGGGAGTAACGTAGTAATAATTTGAATCTCTTAAATGTTTTGGAAAATTAATTATAATCAAATTTCTTCAATATGGGAACAC